>VYXC01003460.1:508792-564956 GCA_013397175.1 Platysteira castanea | reverse complement strand
GAGGAAAAAAAAAAGAGATGCTCTTAATTAAGCCTACAGTTATTATAAATCAGTGGGGCGGCATGAAAAAATACTACTTACTAATTTAAAAAAAACCTAATTGGACGCAGAATGTGGGCAGACTGATGTAGTGTATATGCAACCAATCTCTAGGGAAAAAATGTCCAGGGTAAACACTTTAAAATTAAAGCTTTTCTGTTGACTGAATGTTTATTCCACATAAATAAGCTCTCCTTGTTGATAGCTTCAATTTTTCTTAAATGTAATGATTCTAATTTTTTTTTTGAGCACTGCAACTGTCAAAATATTATTACACAACTCAGAGAAAATAAATGTATACTCTTTGATTGTGACCAAGATTGATTTGACCCTGATGCTGCTACTTTTGGAAACCAGTTTTCTTAATCACATAGTCCTCTTTATGAAACAGCTCATTTATAGATTCTTCTCCATTTGTAAATGGAAGCAAGGTCAGCTACTCTTTAGCGCAATATATTCCACCATGTCCATGCCTAAGACAGGAGAACTGAAAGAAAATTCTCTCTACGGAAAACACATTATACACCCCATTTCAACAGTGCATTATACATCACTGTTTCAATATATTAAATAATCTACATGATATAGTGGTCCATATTATGTATCATGTATTCATTCCCCTGCAGCAGTTTCAGATTCTGTTCCACAGAATAATGTAATGCCACTCTCGGTTCTTGTCCTGCATCACTTTATTTCAGCTCATATTACTTCATTCTACATATGGTTCTTTATTATGGCAGAGTTGCAATATGTGAATCAACATAACTGTGATATCCTCTCAATGTCTGTCGAGTGATAGGTCCCTTTCCTTGTGCAAAATTACAAAATGAGCAAGACAAAATGTTACAGGGTTACTGAGTGCACCTTCAACACACATTTCCATAGCTGGGTCTTCACCTGGCTTATATTGCTCACCTTCAGAGCACGCATTCATAAAGCAAACAAGAGGTAAACTGTTCCATGTGAATTAAATATTTTAAGAGCAACTGATGTCTGCAAGTATTCTTTAAAAGTAAGTACCAGAGCCCGGTGTTGCCATATGTTAATAAGTAGGGAATAATCTGTGAATAACTATTGCATGAATAACCAGGACCTCATTAGAATTATGAGTCATGGAATATGAATTAAGTGAATTAATCTTTTGGTAGTAATATGCCTTGGGGTCTTGTGTAAAAGACCACCTTTCCTCAGACAGGAATAATTTCTTGAGCTACAGTTTCTTCTGGAGCCACTGTGAGCAAACTGGTGCTGAAAAATACAATGCCTGGCAAGGACTGAAGAAAGGAGAAAAAGGACAAGACATAACTGGAACAGGATGGATAAACTGTCATAGAATCATAGAATGGTTTGGGTTGGAAAGGACTCTAAAGGTCATTTAATTCCAAATTCCCTGCCATAGGAAGGGACACCTTCCACTATACCAGGTTGCTCAGGATCTCATCCAGCCTGAGCTCGAACCAGGGATGGGGCACCCGCAGGTTCTCTGGGCAGCCTGTTCCAGATCCTCACCAGCATCGCAGTACAAAAATATTCTTCTGTATATTTTGTCTAAATTTCCCTCTTTCAGTTTGAACCCATTACTCCTGGTCCTATGACTACAGTTCCTGATGAAGAGTCCATCTCCAGTTTCCTTGCAGAACCCCTTCAGAAACTGGAAGGCTGTTATGGGGTCTCCATGCAACGAGAATTTTATTCATCCACCTAATTATGATCAACAGCTTTTTGACTCAAATTCTCCTCCATCCAAGTGGAGGGATGTTTAGTGACTTACCACAGCAATTTTTTTGTAGATTTGCAGATGGAATAAAAAAGGGAATCTAAGAATTTTTGTATTCCTTTTCTTATACTCCTGCCTGGTGAAAAGAGTTTCTAGAAATGCTTGAGAAAGAGAAGGCTGAGTGTAGCCTCTTCCAAACCCAAACTTCTCTGTGAATATAAATGGGATTTCACCATAAAATAAAGCTTTGCAACTCTCAGTTTTCCCAGCCTATACATTCTGTTCTCAGCAAGAGTAGAGATTAATTATCGAGCTAGAGTCTTCCATTTTGGCAAACTTATTTTGGAGAAAAAATCTGTTATTAGCTTTAGACACTTTTAATTACAAGTTTAAGAGATAATCAAAGACAAAAGGCATTTCTCAGATCCTTCCCTTTTTTTTTTTTTTTTTTTAATAACTAAGTCTTTGATTAACACACATTTAAAGGAAAATGATTAATCACAGTCAAGACACTGTCAATCTTAGGCTAATTCCCATTTCTACCAACACTTACACATGACAATACCTACTGTACCAAAAAGCTAAGACTGGCTGGACTAGTAATTAAATAGCTTCACCAACTTCGCTAAGGTTTCGTTCATTTCACATCCCAGTTCCTTAAAAAAATTATCTAATCAAGTTTGCAGACAAGAACTGTCTACTAAAAACACAAACCAGCGCTCAATCAGAGTCATAGTTCCACAATAGGTCAACAGACAGTATTTGTACAGGAAAACAATAAAAGAATAGACATAAATTATATTTATTTAGTTAGTGTATTTTGAACCAACAAGACTGACTATTTCACAAATCTGCACGTCCTTCTGTGCACGTGCTTAATTCATGGGTTTAAGGGACCTGGTTTTAGGAATCACCCCCCCCCCCAAAAAAAAAAGGGTTATCTTCCTGTGTTTTGTAAAGCTGTTTCGTAAAACTGTTCTCCAGTGAACTGATGGAAATATCCAAAACAAGTAGTAAATACTTTTACTAGAAGTTACCACAGAGGTTTTCTTTTCTTCCTGACACAAGGAGCCTGTAAGACTGAAGTTTGCTTTCTGAAAGCTTCCCTCACTATTTAGGCATGACTAACAGTAAATGGCACTGTCATGACATTGAGATGGGACATGGAGGGGTACAAAAGAAATTCATAACATTAAAAATTCTATCATTTTATATTCTGTGTAATGTTCCTATTTTTTCCCTTATTGCCATCATGACAAGTTCTGAAAGGTACAAAACTATTTCACTATAAAATACAAATTCAAATATTCTCATCTTTTCATAGCACACAGACATAAACTCCTCTGTTTTCTTTTACAGAATAGCTAGCCTGGTTTTTACAATGATAATTAGTTGTAGACCTGAGGATATTACCTCTATCACCTAGCATTTAATCTAAAAAAGGAGGTGGAAAATGTTGGTGGAGAAAAAGGGACAAAGAAAAGAGGCCATTCCAGTTACTTTTGAAGTACGAAAAGTAAAGGTTTGAAGGATGAAACCTGGAGTTTCAGCAGGTTTGAGACCTGATATTTGGGACCAAATGAGGCACCTGAGAGGAAAAAGCAAGAACTTTTCCTCTCCGAAGAGGTCAAGTTTCCCAATGGAGCCGAAATATCTGCTCTCCAGACTGAGCACAGGAGCAAAAATGGATCACATACAAGTAATCCCCTTTTTCACTCTGTCATGCCAAATCTGCAACCCTGAGTATTAAAGAATCATTAAAACACAGGGATCTGGTATCTTTCAAAAGTAATAAATCACTTACTATAGGCAAATTTATTTTAAAACTTGTACATACTGTGGTCAGGTAGTCATACAGCTCCAGCTCTTGTTAAATGAGTGTAGACTTAGATTGCAACCATCAGGTACCAATTCCAGTCAGATTTATATTCCAAAAATTAATTTCACCTAAAAAGTACCTAAAAAGCATTCATGATTTTTGATGTCACAGTTATAGCTTAAGACAAGATTGCACCTGCAGAGAAAAGATGAGATTGCAACCGCAGTGGAAAAAAACAATGCAGAGAAATTAGAGAAAGCACAAGAGGAATGTCACACATTTTATAAGATCCTGGGAACAATTTCCACGTGTCTGGGTGAAGCTGAGGCAGCAGAGGATCTGCCATGTTCCCAACAGGTCAAGTGGACTGTGCTGCACAGAGTCCACCTCATACACTCAGGGGAGCTTCTTACCCCTGCAGTTATCTCACCTCTGATTCACATGTCCTGAACTCTTCTCCAGGGACTGAAGGATGTAACAGCTTTTGATGAAACTATCAAAGATTGGAGGCTGAAGCAGCAGCAGGGCACTTAACAGTTTTTCAGGCAGCAGCCATGAGTGGATGGTACAGCCTTAACCACATCTATTCATGTCCCTTTCATGATTTATGACACCTGGATCTAGGTCATATCACCTCACTGAATATCACCTACACCTTAGCATAAGCTCAGTAAGAAGGAATGCTCTCTAAGCCTTAATATGTGCAGAAAACACCTGTGTTTCTGAAAAACAATGGTTCTCACCCGAGTACAACAGTACCTGCTACCATAAGGAAATCCATCAAAAATTATTATCTAGTTTAGGACAAAGCAGCCTTTTATAGACCGTAAGTGTAACTGGAACACACATAACTTATTCCAATTAGCTGGAAGTCCTGACATAGCAGGTGGCAGCAGTGCATCCATTACTATAATGTGGAAAATATATGGTGCATGGCAACAGGCAGTTGTATTTGTCTTGATTATGGAACCTGAAAACAGCACTTTCTATCCTATCTGCTGTGGAAAAATCATTTTTTCTGACCCTCGAATGGAAACAAGCCTTTAACAACGTACACAGGTGACACTTTCATGTTTCTTCTGCTAAATGAATATCAGGGTTATGAGTCTTCTATGGACACTTAAACACGCATTACAAGAGAATTTGATGGTGAACATGAGGTAGAAAAAAGTCGAAAAGAATTTTAGGTTATAGAGGCACTTAGAAATCTCCCAAGCTAGAGGAGGGAGGATGAAAAGATTCTTCTTACCACAGTGTGCAAGGCAACAGTAGCGCATGCACTAATAGCACATGTGAAATTATAAACCTTTGTCTCCCTTCTGGAAACAGTAATTATTTGTCATTATTGCTCTGAACCCATGCTGCAATTACGGGTTTCCCTCTAGTCAATTCAGCCATCGGAGATCTGGATCTAAACTCAGCCTGTCTTCTCAAGCATGTCTGTGTATCAATGGAAATTATATGAACACAGCAGCTCCTTCCTCATTCCCACCACATATGCCTAAAATACGAGAGATCAAATATGACTAACCAGATTAGTGTTTTACTACATTCTATTGCTAGAGAAAAAAAACCAGCTTGTTGCAACTGGAAATGAGAGATCCCTGCACAGTCAAACAAGACATTAAAATCTCTGAAGAAAAAATAGCCTAATGCTGTTGCTGACCCTTTGGCTTAGCCATGTTTTAAAGCAGTGGATGAGACATTGTTGCAAATGCCTGACCTAAGAGCAATACATGTAAATCCCTTTTTAAATAATAATTACAGAATATTATTCCCTATCCATTCATTCATGAAATATTTTACTCAAGATTGTTACCAGCCCTACAGGAGGCAAAGAGATATTTTTAATCTACCAATGGGGAGCCTGAGAACAATTGGCAATAAAACTAACTCCCCACTCCTGCCCTGGTCATATCCTCCATGTGAATACAGTCATGCAGTTACTTGGGATACACAGAAAGCTTAAATCACACCTCTATATACAAGAACAGCTTTTGAGATAAGACACAGGTAAATAAAGTCTAATTCTTAAGGACACAGGAGATCAGAACCTGGCTCATTAAACATTTAAATGGAATTTCTACCTTAATTATCTTAATAATTTCTTATTGTCTTAATGCTTGCAATGTGTGCTGGTTTGGCTGGGATAGAGTTCAATTTCTTCCTAGTACTTAGTATGGGGCTGTCTTTTGGATTTGTGCTGGCAACAGTTGTGGTAATTCAGGGATGTTTTAGTTATTGCTGAGCAGGGCTTACACAGTTGAGGCCTTTTTGGCTTCTCGTCCCACCCCACCAGCGAGCAGTGGGGTGCACGAGGAGTTGGGAGGGGCCAGAGCTGGGACAGCTGGCCCTAAATGACCAAAGGGACATTCCACACCCTGTGGCATCACACTCAGCATATAAAGCTGGGGGAAGAAGGAAGCAGAAAGCATCACATTTGGAGTGATGATGTTCGTCTTCCCAAGTCATCTGTTACCTGTGATGGAGCCCAGCTGTCCTGGGGATGTCTGAAGACCTGACTCTCCATGGGAAGGGGTGGAGGAATTCCTTGGTCTGCTTTGCTTGCATGCATGACTTTTGTTTTACTTATTAAACCATCTTTATCTCAAACATCAAGTTTTGTCACTTTAACTCTCCTGATTCTCTCCCCCACCCCACTGCTGGTGAGGGGGTGAGTGAGGGTGGGCCTTGCTTGGGGCCTGGGGTTGAACCACGACACGATTCTTGTTAAAAGGAAAATGTACACACACAAACACATCCATATACATACACATGGGCAGGACTATAGACTAGCCTGCTTCAAAAAGCCCATAATTTTGAATCCCACACAGGTTGCCAAAGATGACAGGCGAAAACAGCTGAAGGTTTTATAACACAACCAGGGAACTGGGATCACTGGTGATGAAACTGGGGTATAAAACCTGGTATGTCCACACAATCTCATGGACAGTCTGCCCCTTCTGCAGACTCTGCTCTCCTTCAAGGCTTCTTACTTATCATATTTACCATGCCTGAAAATGACTGGTTTGGCCCTTATGTAGGTGTATTTTCAGAAAAGCATATTTACGTAGGAGGCGAAACATTACTTTCTTCTCTTGATAAAGAATTATTGGTAAAAGGAAAACAAAAATTATAACCGTTTCTCATTTAAAGTCATCTTCTCTGATAGGGACTGGATAAAAGACCAAAAATTCTAAGTATAATCATTTTATTTCACATGCATGAATTAGTATATGGGACAGCTAAATGCCAGCTGGTATCATCATCATGCCTACCAAGTTAAAACACAGTGTTTCGTTATTCTTACAGTGTTTTGTTACTCTTACTAACCATTTGTGGGAGAAATTTTAATTCTGAAAGCAAAAGTGGCCTGTCAAAAATACTATGTTATAAGAAATTTTAAAAGAAGAGACAGGAAATGTTCATGCATATTGTTCATTTAAAGAAAAAAAGAAAGACAATGCTGCAGAAGATAAGAAAAATTATGTATAACTAGAGGTCCATGCTAACTTTCAGCAAGGCTTTAGCCTGTTGTTTTCATTTATATTTAAGATACAAAGACATTTTAATTAAATTAGCATTTATATAGAGAGTTCTTAAATTAATGGAACATTTAAGAAATACCCGGCATATAAAATGACATCCTTTAAATTGCTAACATACCTGGATAATATTTCAGCATGTGTAGCTTTCACTTAAGGGATAATTCATTTGGCTGTCTGGGCAACAGTGTTTACTCTATACAATTTTTATCCACTAAAGACTCTTGCTACATAAGATTCCCAGGAACATAAAACAAGCAGCAGTGAAGGCCCTTTGTCTCCTTTCTTGAAGTGAACAGGACTGTCCATCTCTTGTGAGGCGTCAGCTTCCCTCCCTGGCTACCAGCTGGTGATGCTGGCCAGGCTGGAAGGAGAGCTGTAGCTCACTGACAGACCAGTAATATTCTCCTGGTTCTGGAGTTTGTGACAATGAAGAGGAAATTTTATCCACTGGTCCAACCACACTTTTGTTTGGATAACTCTTACAGACATTTGAAGATTCCTGCGTCTTCAACAGATCTGCCAGCACAAATGCTTTAAAAAGCAATGTAGATGCCAAACCGAACTGGCAACCTTCCTGGAAGGTGTGGTCATGAAACATTGCAAAATTCAGCTTCCAACTGTCTCTGTCAGGAGAGGGTCTGACCTAGGTGTTTCTGGCATTAATGATAGACCACAGTCAGCAGCATCCCTCTGTATCTCCTGGAGCAGGCACACCTCAGGGCCAGGTCTGATGAAAAGACCTGAAAGTCACAGCTTGGCAGCACCTTGAGCTGGTGAAGACATGGCTCATTCAATCACTATGAACACAGGATGCAGAAACTTCATACAACATTAAAGTTTACTCATACTTCATTTTTTATTTTCAGAATATCTGGGTAATGATGCCAGAGAGAGTGTATTGTGCATAATGTCACTGCATTAGTGAATCTGTCAGTCTGTATATATTGAAATTAGACCTAAAACAACTTTACTGGCCAAAATACAACAGTTTGAATCAGCAACACTGCCTACCTGTGATGACACTACCTAGAGACTCAAATCTGAAATGCAAAGGACAAACAGGGAACGGGATAGTCCTCTTCTCTCAAATCTGTTGCAATCTTGGATTCTACTTCCTAGAAAACTACTAGTAAGATATGAACTTACTGAGAAATTGCAATTGTTTTTTCCCCTACCACAATTTAATACACTTTATCAGATAATTAAAATTGCAAAGCTGCAAAGTAAATGTTCTACGGGATCTTTGGCTGACTGACTGACTCCAAAAGAAAACGTAGAGGCAGTGATTTAGAATTAAGATAGAACAGCTGAACATGGCAATACATCCTGACTTCTTAAAAAGGGTTATCTATAAATATTAGATATACACCAATACATTTTAACTACTATACCTTCATTGTGCATATTTAACTCCTCGACAATTACACAGTATAGCTCAGAACATTTAGATTGATGTCTCTGCTGAAATCAAAACCAAGAAATCTTTTCTATATTGCTAAGTACTGTCCAAGAATATTTAATGGGCTCCCATGAAGATGTAACCAGGGTATATCTAAGGTAATGGAATAAGCTGTCCTCTAGCTCTGTTTATTAGGAAATACATCATTATTAAATCTTAATCTATTCCATAAGAAAGTAAGCAAGGGAGGAATAACTGCAGGAAGACAAATAGCCTTATTAGAAGAAGATCTAAGAATACCTTTATTTCAAAATTGGATTAGAGGTATGACAGACCGTGCCACATAGCAAAAAAAAAGGTCTGTGCCATTTATCAAGGAATCTAAAATTTGATAAAATGCATGTGTGTGCAGAAGGATCGTTTCATAAACACATTTAAGTGAATATGATACAATAAATTGAGCCTATGGACATGTGCTGAATAATTATTTATGATAGCAGTAAAATGTGATGGTGGCATTTATTATTTCAGGGTTTTCTCCATGGGAGGTAATGGGGTTTTTTCCTTTCTAATTATGATTCAGTGCTACGTCTTTATTTTTAGTTTTTCTACTGCATAGATACAGCGAACATATACTGTATGAAAAAATAACATTTTAAAAATGCCTTAGCAAAATTAAAAACTTAATGTCACACTGCAGATCTAGAGTCTGAGGAAACACCTTTCTACATCAGAGAATACAAATTGACCTCGTACCTGCGAGAGCTACTATAATTTCTCATTAACATTACGTTGCTATACGAGTAATGTTCCCTGATTTCTGATCTCTTCCTGCTATGAATGAAGAAAGTTATAAAGATGCCAAAGAAACAAAAGGACACTGATTCGAGTTTTATGCCCAATAAACCTTGCTCTGAGGGACTAAACAGACTTCATCAATGCAGAGGTTTTGTAGTGGACATGTTCCATCCAGAACACTTTGATGCATATTTTTAGTGGGCACTCATCCATTGGACTCAGTAAAATCTGGACTTTCAGGGACAATCTTCAGCCCCATCCTCTTGCAAATCTTATTTGCAGCCCCTCTTCTCTACAGAGATCCCTCATACCAGTGTAATATGAAAGAGGATTTCAGTACATGGGGAACAGCTTATTAATTTTACACAGCTCGTGAGCTATTTTGAAACCTACCCTGGAGAGTACTGTCAGCAGTAAAGAGTGATTATTTCCTCAGCTTTCTTGTCTTTTTCTATTCAATCCATCTGATTAGCACAATGAGCTCATAACCTCTGACTGAAATTTCTAGATGCCATCATAATACAAATATTAAAAGCTATAACATTCACTAACATAAGATATAAAATACATGCTATATGACATATTATGAAAAAGAAAATTACAAACCAAAAATAAAATTATGAAAGAAAGCTACTGCTGACCTTCCCTCTGTGACTGTTGGCTCTTCATATCTGTGAGTATTGCACATGGTAAATCTGACAGACTCACTGCAATCTAGAAAGTCTTGCCCCGGTCACTGTCAAAAAAAATGGCCTGTGAAATCATTCTGATGAACTGCTAATTATGCTAACAGTCCTACAGTAATGAAAGCAACTAATCCTTTTCAACAAAGCTGTCTTCATTGAATGAAATCCTCACCTCATTCACATTCACTCATGGAACTGAGAGAAAATACTTTCCCTGCTGATGCCAACATTCAAACATCCAGAGCAATTACATGGAGAGGGAACACTTAAATGGCAAACAGTATCTGTAAAACAAAACGACACGAGGTGAAGCCACCAGTTCAAATCTCGACTCAATGCACTATGACTGCCCTTCTCACTTAATAGGCATCAGATATCATGAGCGACTGGAATTACAAGACAAGCAGAAGCAACTGCCCCTCATATGGACACAGAAACGTAAGCAGTGATGGGGAGTTTGGAAATATTTGACTTATACCAAAAGACAGGCAAACCTCCTCCGTGAAGGCATGAGAGCTGAACGTTTGGTGTTCTGGCACACACAAAGATCAGTATTTTAACCCTTTTCTAAAGTAATTACAATAGCTCTATAAAAATCAAACCAGATAAGGGTGGAGTTACTCCCCGGGGAGGCGGGGAGGGAAAAAGAGATTTTCACAGGGAGAAAATATTTCTATTTTTCTTTAAAAAGGTATGCTGTCTGTTCAACTCATTTTCCAATTCGTCTTCCTCTCCCCCATGTCTTTGCGTACCCCTTTTTCTGTTTTGTTTTGCTTTGTTTTGTTTTTTTTCCCATGTCAGTTCTATGAATCCCACAGTGTAACCTACACAGCAAAGGAAGGAAGAGTGGTATTTGTTCAGTAACTAGTACACTGTTTTTATGCTCCTGGATCTTAGGATTGGCACAACACAATGGAATGAAACAGCAACACAGAACTTCAGCCTTTCATTCCTTTTCCCGTTCCAGGCTGCTGCGTGACTTATGGATAGATGCTTTTCACATTTAGGTAGGCAAAGCTGTGTGTATTCCTGGGGAAAACCGGGTAACTGTTCATTAACAAGCACAAGCAAAGGCAGAGCAGAATAATCCTTAACCTGTGCTGTGCTGGTTTTGGTGTGACACGCAGCGGTGAGGAGAGCACTGCCCGAGGAGCTGCTCACAGAGGGATGACTGAAGCCTGGCATATGCTGAGCCAGCATGGAATCTGCTCTAAGCTGTGCCAGTGGAGAGCAGAGTGTTACACACTCTGGCCATGCCCCAGATAGGGCTCTTACATCACGGGCAAGTGCACAAGAGACACGGAGGGAATTTTCAGGTGGCCAATCTGGCCAGTGTGTGATTTCTTTGAATCATTCAAGAGGAGATGAATGCAAAGCTGATTCACTGTGTCTCAGCTCCTCTCTGTGAAACACCAATAACCATTCCAGACAACCCTGTGCCAAGATAGGCAGCAGTGCTGGAGAGACACCAGTGAATATGCAGGACAAGGGTTAATGCATGTGCCACTTTTCCACATGACAGAAACAGAGGTTTTTTAGCAATGTTGAACTCATTTACACTAAGTCTCATTTAGCAATAATGACTGCTCATTTTCTCCTTCTGCTCTTCCCTTTTTTCCAAACTATACTTTGTCAATTAACTAACCCCTGCAGAAGACAAAAGTACCACTACGCACTGTGTGCACATGTAAATTTATTCCTAGATTACATATAATTATATATATTTTTAGTTTTTCTTCAATTTCAAGTAATTACATTTGGAAAATGGAAATAAGGAAGAGAGTGATTATCAAATGGCCAGCTGAGCTCAAGTTAATGACTTGAAACAAACAAAAAATATTTGCAAAATCCTCACATATTTACTCACACCACAATTGCTATGACCAGCTTAGGATCAGTCTTTCTCACATCTCCAGCAGTGACCTTGTACTGAAACAGTGACAGTCATCCCTGTCCCAAATGCCAGCAAAACCAATACAGGATACACGGATCTCACTGAAACCTCCTTTCCAAAGTCTGTAAGTTCCTCGGCATGCAAATTTTATCCTACAAGATCAATGAACAGATAGGATCTCAGGAATCTTCAGGTGAGTCACTTGTGATTTGTATCAGCACCAAAAACTGCCTCTATTGATATGTAGAAGATAGGTCACATGTTTTTCCCAATTTAATTATTTACCTTTGCTGACCTCAGGCTCCTTGAAGCTAAGCTTCTGCACATTTACGTGGGAGCTGCATTTTCATTTAGATAATCACAGAACTGCCAAAACTACTGCAGCTACTCCTGAAATGTGTCTGGGTTAGGCGTTTATGGGCCACTGTTCTTAGTAGACCAATAACTCCTCTTCTCTGCATGCTGAACTGCAGTTTTGCATAGTAAGAAAGTCAAACGTCTCAAGATGAGATGTTTATTTTTGCTGTTGTTGCTGCAAAATAACGTTGCTACTATTCCTTCTTCACCGAGTTCTCCCTCTAAATGCCATACAGTGTATTTTACTACACTCATGTCAGACAACAGCTAAAGCTGTCAGATTGTGCTGAGTGGTGAAAAGAAGCTTCATGAGCTAATGTGAGAAGATTCTACAAAAGTTAGAAACCATCATTACAAAAATTGTTCTGGCTTCAATCTTAGTGAATGACTGGGTTTCTGTTAGAAGTCAGCACAGGCAAAATGATCTTTCGGCCTATGTACCCTCATACATAACATCTTCTAGACAACAATTTCTAACAGAACCATATTGCAAGTTTCTTAGACTTAGGACTTGAAAAATAAGGTCTTCTAACTGGTAAGGCATAATGAGAGCAGTCATACTCCCACAAATTCAGTGGAATTCCCAAAAAATAAAAAGTTGCTTGGAAAAACTTTCAAGCAATAAAATAACTGTAGTCTTTACCCTCACCTTCACTTGCCCATGTAATGTTCTGTATAGCCTCACTTGAGATAACAGATTATTTAGGAAGAGGACATTCACAGCATTTCTATTTTTTTCCAGAATAATCGACAGCAGTGTTTGAGAGCTGCTCTGAATGCCAAGGTTGGGGTGCATGCCCCAGGCAGATTTAAAATCCACAGTAAGGCAAACTGCAAACACAAACCAGCCTGAGAAGAGGATGAGTGGAAAGATGGGGCTTGGATGAGCGCCACAGAATGTTCTGACCAACTGGGACATCAGGATTTTAGGACACATCCATTTAGACACAGCCAAAGGGGCTAATCTCACATCTGTTGTTTTGTCACAACTTCTAAACTCCTCTCTGTGGGCACTGACTATCGAAACCCAAAATAACGGCATGATTCAATTCATGCTCATATGTTTTCCATAAATATGGCAATTCATTATATTCACTGAAAGCTCCCTCATAATTCTTGTCATGTGAAATAAAATGAACACATCCACTAACTGCATCAAACGTTTCAATAATACACGTGTTTGCATTATTATTTGCAATATTTTGTTCATAGTTTAGGCAGCAATGTTTTAGGGAGGGGGACCAGGGGCAGAAGTGTTGTGTGCTTGAGATACATCTTATCTGACAGAGGCAAAACCAATCAGGTCATGCAGTGGAAATTTTGGGCTTGACCTCAATAAAATCAAATCAGGCCTGGGTCAATGATTAGAAACAGTGTCTTTTGTAGCACTCACTTCCTTCACATCTCTTCATCTCTGGTCAGTCAGGAGGAGCCAAGCCCGTGGCAATTTGTCCCCATCTCCTCTCCACCTACTTCTCAGGGCTCTAGAGCTGCTCTCACTGAGAAACACAACCAACTCCAGTGATTCAGCAATGCAAACATGGATTAAGACTATATCTGATTCTTCTTCAAGGTAGAGAAACTTTCTCATGTTTTTTGAAATTTCTCCAAGTCTAGTCACTCTCTGTTCTTCTTTATTTTACAAATGCAGATGAGCTGAATTAATTAAGTAAATTAGAGAAGCCCTATCTCAGTTGTAGATATGCAGGGATAAAAGAACACATTTAGAAAGCAGTCAGCTTGCTTTAGAAGCTCGTTGGCATTTCTTTGCATGTACAGCTGCAGTAAAAGAGAGCTAAAGAAAGAGTTAACACTTCTAACATTTTGGAGAAGTTGTCCAAGGGCATCCCCTGCTAATGCCCCTGACACCAGAGGGATCTGAGCAAATCTTCTGTTGCTGAGTATCTCTCTCTCCACATTTGAGTAGCAAGCTCTTCAGGATACACCTAGCCATGGATTTTAAAGGAAGACTTGTCCTTGTGCCAATTACAGTTCAAATATGCAGAACAACAAAAAAAAAGACTATTCCTCACCCCTCCAGGTAAACCCTGCCTCAGCTCCAACCTTGTCTGGCGTTCTGGGATTTAGGATCCCAGATACCATGTACTTATTGTATATGCACACTTTCTTTGCCAACCAAGCCCAAGAAAAAAAGCTTTTTGACTCTTAGGCTATCTACAGTGCATAAGCCAGTTGTACCCTTAATCTGGGCTATTTTGGTGGATTTGACCATGTCAGTGTTTTCAGAAATTCAGAATTTCTTTTCTACAGTGATTCAATAACCATGGGTTAGAGACGTGACTTCTAAGCATGGCACCCTCCCTGCCACCTTACCCCAGTCCTGTGGAGTGACACCCAGCAGCACTATTTCTTTGCTTCTCCTTTCACAGTTAATTTCGCTAGCTTATTTTTTCAGTCAATTAAGGGGAAAGGGAATAATTAATTAGGTTGTTCTGACCAGTTGCATCTGTGGTTAATGAATATTGTCACTGAGTAGGTTTTTTTTTTTTTACATTTTCAACTCTTAGAGAACCTCTCTCCTTTCCAACTCACCACTATGAACCATTTTCTCATTATGAAGGAACAACTGTGATATGTAAGAGCATTCATGTGCTTATGCACAAACGTAAATAAAGTCATGAGAAAGAGGCAAGGAAAGCCCTTCCGGACATCCATGTAGCTATTCAGAAGGAAAATAGTGTCTAAATGATGGTTGTTTGTTGCTTTTAATTTTATGGAACAGTGTTTTTATTTATAATAAACTTTCTTTCATCAAATTAGACTATTCCATTCTCCTTATAATCACAGCTATATTCACAAGTCAGCTTATTATCACAGCGAGATCTATCAGCTCTGCCTATACTGTATTTACAAACTAGAAAGGAAGTTGTTAGCTTAGAAAAATGCATTACAGACACGACGATAGACAGGAGGACATCAAGCTTAATCACAGAGAGGTAAATTAACTGAGTCTGGGGACAGACAAGAAAGAGGTCAGCAATGTCATCTTGATTACTCAGAAAGGTTAAGAACTACTGCAAACTTTGACCAAGGAAAGTCAAAAGACAAACTTCAGTGAACTACACTATGTGATCCATTCAAATCACAATAATCAAGCCTATAATCCTGTGGTTAACCATGGTAATGACCATCTGGGTGAGAAAGGGGAGAAAATATTAGGACGGCAGAATTGGTTGCACTTAAATCACACTGGGCATAGTAGATTTGTCTACAGAGTTCTCCCTTGGAGTAAAATGAAGAGACAGAAGGAAATTTCCCTTAAGGCCAAGTCAACTTTTCACTATCAGAAAAAAATCTATATTTGAAAATTAGAAACAGCGGGAAGTACACTGCATTGAATGCTAAATTAATTTCGTCTGATAACTTATTTCAAATAGTATTTGATTAAAAGACAATAGAACATGCTTTAAATCTAAAAAACATGGTTACCACAAGCAGAGGCAAAAGTGGTGTTGCTGATAAGTGACAACAGTGTTGTTATTTATTTAGCTCTTGTAAAGGCACCCCAGTCAATCAATAGCTATGCATGTACCAAGGCAGTGGGACTTGTATAAAGATGCTTATCAGAAATCCATGGGCAACGTTCCACTTTTGATTACAGTGCTGCAGACTGTCCCCAATCCTGCTGAAGACTGTGTCCCTCCTTGACAAACCATATTGACAGAAATAATAATATAGAAACCCCAGCTCCTAATATGCATATCCAACTGCACAGCCAATTAACCACTATGCTGACTGAAATTGCTTTGTTATTCATTCCATTCCAACTGATGTTAATACTTTGGCAGCTGATGGGGATAATAACTGATGGAGCATATTGGAAATTTTGAAAGGGGATATAAAATTTATATAATTTAAAGACATTGAGAAAGCTGCTATGCTTTACAGTCTTAAAACACGAAAATGTCTGAGTTGTGTGTAAGAAGTACTCAGAGCAGAACTAGTGTGTGTTTGAAAATCTCTGAATGAAAAGGAGGCATTTAAAAAGATTGTGATATACAAACAGGTTTTAAAAAATTTTAAAAGGCAGTCATAAGATGAAAATGAGACTTTTTCACCTCTACCACTAACATCACATTGAGCCACAATGCTTGAACATCTGGAAACATTTACATTTGATGTTTTAATTAATATAGAACTCTTTTCTGCAACATAAGCACATTGTAACCAAAAAATGTCATTTCATTTACCCTAATCCCTAAAATTATTTTATTATCTTTATATACCTAAAGAGTAATTCCAGTATATAAAAAAAAAATAGCAAAAGGTCTTAAAATTATTTTTACCTACACTAATAAATTGGGGTTTTCTTACAAAAATAAAATGTTTTCTATACATCATAAGGTCATGTTTCAAAGTTTTTTTGGGTCATATATTTCACAATGGTGGTATAAAGTATTTCACTGCAGTGTTGCAGTTCTGGTCCTGCAGTTCTTATTTGGTGAAAACTCCTGTGGAGTTCAACAGGCATCTTCCCTGAACGAGGGCTGCCTGACCAGGCTGCTGTTGGGTACTCCAGTAACAGAGAGCTGCTGACTCTGCTGCAGAAGTCTCTCCACATGGACATCATGTGGGTGAATCCAGTGCACGTGAGCTCTGCCAACAATGGCGAAGCAGAGGCTGGAAGAAGCTGGCCTAGCTCAGGAGTGGGAGATCAACACGCATGTCCCCGCTGCCACATCATGCTCTGGATGGAAAATGCTGGAGAAGTGGATGTGCTGTGGTAACACACCATCCTCAGCTGTAAGCTCCAAAACATGCCAACTTTTATTCCCCAAAACTCCCAGTTTCCACAAACCCTTCTTCCTGTTCAGGAACTTTCCTGCTGAAACTCAACCTCCTAAATCCCTCTGCTGTTCCACTGCAAAGATCTCTAGCACCAACCCAAACTACCACTTTCTTAAGATCTGCTCCCAGAACCCCATTCTCTCTACTTCAGACTGCCCCTGCTCCTCCTAAACCACCGGCCCACATGTTAGTCCCAAGCCTCATCAAGTTAAATCTCTTCTGGCACTGAGTTAACTCTGGCCTGTAAGTGCACAAGCCCTACTACACACAGAACTCAGCTCTTTCTGTTCTGCCCATGAGCATGTGGGTCCTATTCCCTCCCCATTTTTGCCTCTTCTTTCCAAACACATGAACATACCAACATGCAGATTTCTTTATTCACCTCCTGGCTCCTATTCCCACAAATTTAAAAGAAAAACAGAACCAGGTTGTACTTAGCCTCAACAAGATCTTGAGAGAATAGAAAGAAGAAACAATCAGAAGTGGACACACTGTACTTGTCATCTGGTAACTGAATTGTAGGGAACTGTGAGGCCTTAAAAGAGTAGACAGTAAAGAAGTGTTTGCAGGAAGGCAGGAGTGAATGAGGATGATGACAGCCATCCATATGGCTACACTTTTAACATATTCAATATGCAATTTTCCCTTCACATGTGATCCATCATGCCCCTGGATTCTTAAAGAAACAGCCTGCTTCATTTAAAGTTACTGAGGAAGTTGCAATCTCTTTCCTTTTTTATGGGTTTTGCCACGGACCATCCCTGCTTTTGTAATCTAGAGTATGAACTATTCTATCTACTCAAAAAAAAAAAACCAAAAACCCCAGACTTCATGATAGATACAGCTAAAACCAAAGCAATAGCCACCTTCTTAAATGGATCAAGTAGGTATGGACATAAATCATCAAATAAACCACATGCTACAAGAGACCACTGGTGAGGGCTGAGCAGTGTATGATTTATATTTGTGAACATTAGTCTCTCTCTTACTTCTCTGTACTTCTCTTTCCATTGCTGATGTCATGATCCACAGAATTATTTTCTTATTCCTTCCTGTGGTTAAACTTTCAAATCTTTCACCAACGTTTCACCTGAGTTTAATGAGAGTCAGAAAGCAAAACTGAAAAATCATTTGATCAAGCTCGAAAAATGTTTGACTTTTAGTGTATTAAAAGACTGTGTGCTGAACAACTCTTTGTCTAATATAGTGAGAAAATTGTTTGTTTGGAATTCTGTTTATGTCTCTGTGAGGCACAATACTGTCCACTAAAACCACATGAGATCATACTACTAAGCAAAATCCCAGCAAAATTACCTGATGAGAATGTTAGCAGCAAGATTGTGGTTTGGTTTTTTAAAAGGAATGGAAGAAATCCAACCATGCTGAGCTTTTGGCTTTGCTTATACTACTAGCTAAAATTGGGTTGGCTCAAGGAAAACTGAAAGATTAAAAAAATTAAACCCAAGAGGATGGAGGTGTCAGGGCTAGCCAGTGCCAGGGGAAAAGAGGAAGGGTGTGGATGTCTGAGGACTGTGGTGACATTTATTGAGTGCCTGAACAAAGTGCTCATTTCTCCTTCCTTTCGCACTTCTAATTCACAATATTAGAGAGCAATGCTTCCATTTGGGATCGACTAATTGACCTGCCCTAAAAGCTCTTTTCCACTTTTAGCAGGTATGATGCTACAGAAAGCTGATAAAGTAACAAAAAAAAGCTGCTATGAGGTCACCATAAAACTGCAATTTTTTATGTACAACCATGTTAGACTAGAACAAAATAACTGCAAAACTGAATGGAGCTGATGCTGAAGGATACAAGCCTGAGAAGCAAATTCTCACCTGACTAAGTCAGCAGGGGCTAGGGACACAGGGGAAGAGCAGGTAAGGAACATGCACACACACCCACCCTTCTCCCTCACCCAGTTCCCTCTGACTGGTGCTTAGAGATGCAGTGTTGTGCTCCACAGGAACTGTGTCCAACACTGCTCAGCCTGAGACAGAAATGCTTCTGTCAGGCTTACAGAAGCAAATGGGAACACTTCTCTGAAGAATTAATAATGAAAGGAATTAAATGTTTTAAAATGCTGTCAGATATCAGAATTTCTCACAAACACAGGAAAGCAAAGACACACAGAGTTATACAGTAAACATTCTGAAATGCTGCCTTGTGACAGAGAACATCCCTCTTTTCATAAAATCAGCTACTTAACTTCTGGAGAGGCTCCTGGGCTTCCCTATGAAGTCCTTAAGTGGCATCTCCACCTCTTCATATTTCATTTTCTTTTAAAAGACTTATTTCTTCTGAGAAAGCTGCCTTTTTACACATCACCCTTTGACTGGGTCCAAGGCAATGCTTTCAAAAATTGGCAAAAGTGTGGTTTTAAAACGCTTTCTAAGGAATCATAGTTGGTACCTGTAAAAGGATGTTTCTTTTACCCTCATCCTTTTAGCCTTCCCTCAAATGGATAGCAAGCCCCTATATGATATCCTCATATGGGCAGAAATTGAGAAAATAATAAGCATATACATATATGTGCACACACATACATCTTTGATTCTCCCCTTTACCACATACATTACAGAACATGCAGCATTCTCAATCTTGCACCGCCTCAAGTGCACTACAGAGAAGAGTGGTGGCCTGAATTTCTCAATTGTTTTGTTTTTAATAAGACCAGTCATATAAGTTTTAAAAAATTAACAAAATACTTAAGAAGAGGCATTTCTGTGCACTTCATATTATCTAGCAGTTATGTATCAAAGGATATTTAGCACACAGTGGGAATTTTCAGGTAAACAATGCTACTGTTTCCACCAATACCAGCACTGTTAATCACTGGAAAAAATCCAATAATTCCTAACTACCTCTTGCCTGCAACTAGGTCATCTTGCACAGAGAAGCAAAGGTTAAGTAGAAGACCTGGTTTTTACTTTGCAAAGCCTGTAAATGACATCACTTGGTCGTGCAAATGAAGCAAGGCAAGATGAGAAAATGAAGAAGAATGAAGCTGTATAATCTAATCAGAAACCAGCAAGGGGGTTTCTTTATCTTCTCTTCCTCCCTTGGAGACAAAGAGAGGCTTTAAATCCTTAAAACACAGTCTGGTGTTTCGCTTTCTTTGACAGCTTTTGGTACTACCGAACGTATGTCTGCACACCTATTCTGCATGCACTGATGTGCAGGTTCTCGCAAGTCTGCGTGGAAAGAGAACTGCACGGGGCTTTCCAAAGGGCATTGAAGCAGCTTCCTGTCACTTCAGAAACTAACTACCGGAGCACTGTCGTTGTTAAGCAAAATGTATTTGCACCTAGAAAGAATTTCATCTCCGTCCCTTTGCTGCCCGCTACAGTGGGCATCGCTTCCCTCCCTCAGTGTCTCAGCGCTTGCCGCTCCCCCGATCCCCAGCATAATGAGCTGACCTTTGCTTTAGTTCATCGACTTTCGACCAAGGTAATGAACTGGAAGCAGCACGATCATCACCAGCGGTTTAAGCACCGCACCGGCTCCCTCCCCGCCCCTTGCTCCGCGCTGGGGTCCCCGGGCGCCCTGCCCTGCCCTGCCTCCGCCGTAGGGGCGGCTTGCCCGGAGCGTGTGTCCCCGCACTGGGGCAGGGAGGGGACTGNCCCTCCTCTGCCGTGGTCCTCGTCCTCCCCCCGAGCGCCGCCGCAGCCCCGGCCCGCGGGGTCCCGCAGCCCGCGGCTGACCTCTGCGGGGCGGCGCGCCCCCGACCGCGCAGGGACCGAGCGGCACCCGAACCCACCGTGTCCGCCTCGCAAGGAAGCCGGTGACCTGTAGATAGCGATAGGCACTGAATGATGTTTGCTGCTGCCGTGGAAATGGTGAATGTGGTGAGCGCCCAAACTGGAGGCGCCCCACGCCACCCCAAGGAGGCCGCTGAGAGTGAGCGGGACTATCCAGAGCAGGGCCAAGCGGCCGCCGGCGCTGCTGCTGCCGCTGCTGGCGGGTCCCGGCTCCGGGCTGCCCCTAAGGAGCCCCCCCATCCTCCGGTGCGCGGCGAGCCGGCCCGCGGCGTCCTCGGGAGGAGCAGCAGCCACAGCAACGGAGGCAAACTTTGGGCAGAGGCGCTCGCACACTCGCACACGGCGCTGGCTGCAGCTCACGGCACCAGGCGAGCCATCTCTTCCCTTTGGGAAAGCCTATGAGGATCCTTTTCTCCAGGTCTTCTTCTACCCAAAACAATCCGAGACATAGTCAGAGAATCCAGGCAGTTCAGAGCCTTCGCAAAGAGGTGGAAGTGGGGAAAAGCCCCGCGCCCAAACAATCGTTAGTTTCAGCTTTCCCTGGGCTGGTGCTCATTAACAATACTCCACAGTTGCAAGGGCTACGAAAATGCCAAGCATTCCCCCATCCTCAGTAATCCACAGTGTAGCCAATCATGCCACATTTCTGCTAAGGAAGAAAAAAGGGGATGCCACTCCATCAGCCAGCGCTGGGAAAGCAGAGAAAAATCAAACTGCTGCTCTTCCCTCCATTCATCTCCAAACTGGTGAGCCCTCACCGAGCAAGCTCTCTCCCGGCGCACACACACACTCACACTCGCGAACACACACTCACACACTCTCACACGCCGCCAGACAATAATCAGGCTGCTCCGGCAATCTCAGTGGTCTGGCTATTGACAGTAATACCCGAGGATGTTTTCAGGGAGAATAGTGCACCCTTATGAAAGAAGCTGGGAAAAAAAATAAAAATAAAAATAAGCATGGTTGCGAGGAGCAGGGCTATGCAAATCTGCAGTCTCCGAACAGCAAATCGCTGAGGCTTGGATGCAATGCAGAGGACGAGCCTATGTTAAAGAGGGAGGCTGAGTTCAGCTCCCACACAGTCGCGCTGCCTCTCCTCAGCCTTTCGGGAGCCGCGCACTGCCAGAACGCGGCTCGGGCGGTGTGGAGGGGATACACACACACACACTCACACACACACTCACACGCCTCTCCTCCCCACCCGCGCCGCGGAGTCAGCAGCACGGCGGGAGCACTTCCCCTCCTCCGATAGTTCAGAGCTACCAGTGTCTTGAAAACCCAATTTCATCTTAAAAGGAACGATTTCGGGGTCTTTTAATTGGCCTAAACTTCGCCCATCAGATGTTTCCCTCTGTCTACCCGGGCACCGGCTGTGATTATCCAGTAATTACACACACGGCGCTGAACAAAGAGTTACCGGGATTTTCTCCGGCACTACTCAACTACCGCACCTCGGCCGCCCACCGCAGCCGCGGCCGCAAACTGGGCTGAGAAAAAGCCTTTCTGGGCTGAGCCCCCCCGTTCCCCCGCAGCTGCAGGGCGGCGCCGGCAGCTCCCGCATCGCCACCCGGGTGCGGGGCCCCGCCGCTGCGCTCGCCCTACGTCTACCCCCAAAACAGGGGGGAGGGCCACCTTACACCACCACCATCACCCCCGCACACACACACACACACACACAGAGCCGAGGGTGCCATGGGAGCCGATGTCACGTTTAAAAGCCAAGGGTCGGTATTCTAAGGGCCAACCTATCACCCCGCGGCGGGTCCTGCGCCTCCCGGAGCCGGGCGCGGAGGCGCAGCCCCTGCAGTACCGCACCTGGGCACAGCAGGGTGTGCGAGCCGCACACTCCCGGCCCTCCTCTCTCCCCCTCCCCTCCCTCCCCCGCTCCCAGCCTGCCGTAGATCTTGTGCCATGCCTTCAGCAGCATGAGATCATGGGTGCGGGGTGCGGATGCGTGAAAGCGAGAGGGCGAGCGGTGGGCGTGAGACTGGGGTTTTTTTTTAATACATTTCGGGTTAATTTAAACGAAAACCGCTGCAAGTTGCCGAGGCGCTAATTCCCGCGGGTGCGAAGGGAAGTCACAACCTTTACGCGGCTGCGTAGGCTGAAGAACGAGAAAGGCGTTTCGCCCCGGCTCCACTCAGCCCAGGGCGGATCGCTCCCCCCGGCGAGAGAAACGCCCTTCACCGCGGGGTGGTACCGGGAGCCGCGCAAAGCGACGAAAGGACCCCGAACCCCCGGAGCAGCGGCGAGCAAGCAACAACTCCTGCCCTGCCCCGAGGGCGGTGCTGGTCACACCCCTGCCCACCTGGACGCGTCGCCTCGCAGCCTCGCCACGCACCCGAAGTTTTGCCAAGACGCCGAGGTAAATTATAGCAAAGCCTTAACGCAGTGAGGAAAGCAGCAGTCCCAGTGCCCGAGCCCTTTCTGCGCTCCGTGGAGGGGCAGACAGGCACCCCGAAGGAAGCCCGCACCCGCCCTGGCCCGGGGAAGAGCCCCTGCGCGGCGGAGGCCACCCTGGAATACCCCCGGCTCGCCAGAGGGAAAGGCAGCTTAGGAGGAAGTCAGTGACTTTTCCAACCTGTCTCCAAAAGCCTCCGTGTGACAGAAGAAACACCAATTTTCCAAACTATCAGCTTTCAACTGTCATGCACTGTCACCTTCTAAAAAAATAAAAGGCAATAAATTCTCTAAGTTTCAGAGTTAGGGAAAGAAGGGGGAAAAAAGGAATGAAACCTTAAAGAAACGTCAGCCTGGATTCGACAGCTCTCATAAAATTAAACCTCCTGATATATGTTTCCTGTTCATGCAAGTAATGTGTGTTAGAAATTTCATCCATAAATACCACTAGGTTTTCTATCAATCTGACTCGGGAAACAAAATATTTCAGTCACTGGAACCAGTTTTTCATTAAACTGTTCACATGTTGCTGCTGTTTTAGAAACAGGCAGTAGTTAACTTGACTGTTCTTAATGATTCTAGACATCCTACAGGCGAGGAACTTAAAATTGTTATCACTCCTCTGAAATAGGAAGCCGGTATTGCCAACCGTGTAACGATACAGTTGGCAACGCAGTTGTTCAGATAAAATTTCAGTTGGCAACTCCTGTCTAGACTGACTTTGCTCGGCTGCGCTGTTTCAAGGCCGCCATTGGGAGCTGTATTGTGCTACCTGGCAGCGGGAGTTTCCCTGCCGGCATCCAGGAAAGCGTGGCTCCATCCCCACTGAGGGATTCCCCATTAGATGTAACCTGCCCTTCCAGCCTGAGCACAGTTTGTTCCACTTTGGTTGAAGATACACTTTGGTGTGGATTCAGAAGGACTTTGTATAAGCGTTCTGTGTTGTTGGATGTCTTCGTAGTTTGAGTACCTTAATCTAAATTCTTGCTCCATCTGCCATCTACTGTGCCAGGGAGGCCTAAAGTGCTTAAAAAACAAGGACAAATGAATAAAATGTTTAGGTACTTCCAAGGTACTTCATTTAATATTTTACTGAAGATAAAAGGGGTTTTTAAGCGCTCTACTTTATTAAATATGTACTATTTATGCAGAGCACATACACAACTGCCACTAAAGTTTCTAGTTTCAATCTGTGCCTGGAGACTACTTAGAGAAGTTTTTTTTTTTTCATCAGATAGACTATAATGGGTCATTTTTAGGTGCTACATTATGATATTAAACGCTACTTAGGGACTGTTAACTTAATGGATTGTTTTGCTGCTGTGCATCCAAACCAAGAGTTGAGTACACAAAGGCCAAATCTCCACAAAACTATTTAGGCATCTAATTCTTACTTATGTGCCCTATTAAAGTGTGAATGGGGTGACTGCCCTCTAAGTAGGCATTCCTTTCTGGATCTGGCAACGTGATCAGCACCTTGCATGTAACAGCTCTAATTTTAACAACATTTGACATTTTTCTGGCTCTGCACTCTGAACCACAAACAAGAGAGGACTATCCAAGTTTCGTGGGGGAGAAAGGTGATCTAATGCAGTGCAAGGGTGAGAAACGGGAGAGAATTAATTTGCAGAAAATATTAAAAGATTGAAAATTTAAAAAATACCAGGAAGGTGAAGAAGGGAGTGTGTATGAAAGCAAGATGGAGACAGGCAAAAGAAGGACATTCCAGGAAGCAGAATCTTCTCTTGATCAATTTTTTTGTGTTTTCAGCAAGCTAATAACACTTCTTTCCAATCTGAAACAAATCCTGGTAGTCAGATACTTCTTGCATAATTTGATTTAAAGGAGGTGGTAGGTGTGTGTTGGTCTCTTCTCAAGTAACAAGTGATCGGACAAGAAGAAATGGCCTCAAGTCACACCAGGGAAAGTTTAGATTGGATATTTGGAAAAAATTCTACACGTGTTGTCAAGCATTGGAACAGGCTGCCCTGAGAAGTGGTGAATTAATAATTCCTGGAAGTATTTAAAAGACTTGTAGGGATTTAGATTAGATATTGGGAAGAAATTCTTTACTGTGAGGGTGGTGAGGCACTGGCACAGGTTGCCCGGAGAAGTTGTGGGTGCCCCGTCCCTGGAAGTGTTCAAGCCCAGGTTGGATGGGACTCTGAGAAACCTGGTCTAGTGGGGAAGTGTCCCTGCCCATGGCAGGGGGGTTGGAATGAGATCATCTTTAAGGCCCCTTCCAACCCAAACCATTCCAGGATTCTATGTGGCACTTAGGGACATGATACAGCGGCAGACTTTGTGCTAGGTTAATGGTGATTTTAAGGATCGCTTCCAACCTAAATGGTTCCAAGATTCTGTGATTCTATTAAAAACGTTTAATTGGGTGTTTTGGCACTTGGAGTTAGGCTTTTTAATGACAAGTGAGTTAAAAGTTTCTGCAAGTAAACACTACGAAAACCGAAGGTAAGCAGCATTTCTTATTTAAAATGCTTGCCTTTTTTATCCCCTGCTGACATAAGAGTATTAATTTTTGTTAGCTGAGGACTAACTGAAGTTCAAATAACCTGGTTTTAATCCCCAAGAACACAAAATTGTAGTCCCAACACAATCAACATGCTGGTATAAGTATGTGAAGGAAGAAATGGTACAAAAGAAGGTACAAAAGAAGTGGTACAAAGTAAGGCAACAAACAAGAGTTTGTGCAAAGAAATAAATGTTTCACTGCAGCAAATGAAGTGTGAAAATGAACTGTAGTGTCCAAGGTAGTTTTTAGTATCTCAGGAGCTTAGCTCAGTGAAGTTAGTTCCGTTTAACACTTACCCTGTGCAGGTCACATTGGTAGTAAATGTGACTTTTAATCAAAGTATTTCCACCAAATGAACCCTGTTAATACCAGTAGGCTCCTAAATTTTTGAGCAAGAATATCCTTAAATGTAAGTACACATCTTTCCCTGATTTCTTCTAGTGTCATTATGCTATAAACACCAAATGCTCCTAAAGAAAATTTATACAAGCAAGATAAAGTAGTCCCATTAGTACAGTTTACATTATTCCCCCAATAAAATCAGATACTTCTTGCTGGTATGACCGTATCGCTCTACAACAGTACAGATAGATCAGCTAAGATGGACAACTTCAGCAACACCAGCAAAACTGAAGTGCAGACCATGCCTCAGGCCAGCAGAAGTTGTCAGTTAAATTCAGGGCTCCTTTTGGTTAAGTGCCGCCTTATGCAACCAGGCTCCTCTGGCCACCTCGAGTTAATCCTGCACTTAGTGTAGCAACATCCACTCTTAAACTCCTGAAGCTCAAGTGCTGTTCAGGTAAATAAAATTTTTCAAAAAAAGCAACCCAAAACACCTCCATAAATCTGTATTTGTGTTACAGGAATACTACGTAATTAACTATGCACAGCTTGAACACACTACCAATGTTCTACGTTACACATTTTCCCCACTACTAGGCTTGGACTCTCCCTTAATTTGAAAACACGTGGACATCTTGTAATTACAATTAAACAGACCAGAATTTATGTTTATCCAGCCCACAGACAGAGGCTTAGAGAAGAAAACAGTCAAGCTAATGTTTCCTCTTACCACTGTAAACACTGCTGAATTTAATGACCTATACCCTGTATCTCCCAGTACTTCTACTCATGTCTGATAACACTGGAGGTGGTAACTTTCTTTTTTTAAACACCAGAGAATGTTCCTTTCAAAAGCCAGTTAATTGCAAGATACTGAACCAAGACCTGTCATCCATATCCAGTTTGTGTCCTAACCCTACATAACTTAGGGCAGAAACCGTTCAAGCCAATAAACTTTATCATATGAACTACTTGAAGACTTGGAAGGTAAAAAATACGACTCTAGGGGGATGGATGGAGTATTTGTGCAGGAATAAAACGCACAGATATTCAAAATTTTGGTAATCATGTAAGAAAGGGGAGCTTACAAAGGAAATACTTAGGCTGCTTTCTCTGTAGTGCAGCTATTCTCTCACTATGCATAGTTCAAAACAAATCCTGGTACAGTTAATAAGTCTTTCGGGCCATCCAGATAGGCTTAAATCTTCATAATAAATGTTTCTTGACTCTGTGTGTATAAAGTAATCTCTTTCTCTCCACTCCTTGCTGTCAAAAGCAAGCTGATTTTCATTTTGTTTCATTTCATTGAAGCTATGCACATAAGCCAGATCTTTTCAATTTAGAACTGAAGGGGCTTGTGGAGAATTTTCCAGTAGGGAATTCTGACTTTTGAAGAGAAGGTCCCTCTTGGTCTGAAATAGCCCTGGTTGGTCCGTAAGTCATCGGGGCACTTTGACAAGTTTGTCCATCCTTACTTGAGTTAGCCCTAGTTTGACCTGGCTTGAGGAGAATGGCTCAGAATCCACTGGGAGTAGCCTTTTGCTGGCTCCCGGTGCTGCAATGCCACTTAATGTCATATTTTCTTTTTTTTTTTTTTTTTTTTTTTGGTTTAGCTTGGCACAAAGAGTTCTAACACTTTGTGTACGTTCCCCTTTTGACTCCAACCTAAAGCCACAGGAATTGAGGCCAAGTCCACCTGCACGTACATAGAGGCATTTGAGAGATTTGTAGTCCTGTAGCAGACGGTCTGTAGCCATGCTCTCTCTGGGCTACCACATGAGTGGTTAATTCTATGGGTAACTAGGCTGCTGCTGCAGAAGGCGCAAAAGTCTCTCTGGTTTCTCCCAGTGCTGCTGCAGGAATTGGCACTGCATTGCCACAGAAAAGAGAGATCCCTGGTACAGCCTGAGTGCTACTGATTTGAACTCCTCACCAAATACTCCAGCTAGGGACAAAAAACGAGCCACCACAAAAGTAGGTTGTAAACTAGTCATCAAGAAGTTTGATGACAAATGCTAATAACAGAACCCAGTATTTTGCTCTTTTGTATCCAGTACAAGCATATGAAGCATACGCAAAGCCTATTTGTTGATAAAGGCCTCCAGAAACAGGAAAAGTGTGTGTATCACAGTCTTGTTTGCAGCGCTTGATATTGTTTACCACATACAATAACTGAGATATTAAATGCTATGTCAAGGAAAGCTCACAATAGACTCGTAGTGCAACAGGCACAAAATGGGGAAATTGAGTTTAAAGACCTTGCAAGGCAAAGTTAATTGCATTGGTTTTTCTTTGTTTGTTTGGGGTTTTTGGTCAGAAGCTCGCTGGTAGCCAAGAAGCCAAGAGAGCCCTAAATGATGTTTGTGGGGCACCTAAAGTCAGGCGTGCATTTTTAAGCAGGTTTTCCTGACAGAAAAGATTTCACTTTTCTAAGATATCACTCATTATGAGTCATGAACATCACACAACACCCCTCACTTTTCTGGCCTTGGTCGAGAAGAGTATGTACACTGAAGTTCCACCTCGTGCCTTCCTCGAACGTGTTAGTCCTGCTACAATCTTGGCAAAGAAAGGCATAAGGTGCAGCCATCTACTCTTTGTCCAGTGCAATACATTGCTTTAGACTCCAGACAGCAGTAGTGTTACAAGTCAGCTGTAGAAAAAACTGAATCTAAAAAGCAGAGTTGCAAGAAGATGACATGAACTTTTGGCAGTCATAACTTGAAAATGTCCAGATACTTATTTAGCTCTAAGCTTCTTTCTTTTTTTTTTTCTTTCTCCCAGAAAAGATGTCACCATTGTGCAGAACACATTTGTTATGCCAAGCAAATTTCCTGTAGCTGAGTTATGAACCTCTGAACATACAGGTTTAAAATGAAAATGCTGACATAATCTTAAATGTAGTGGAATAAATACTGCCACTACAATAATCCTTGTAATCTAATATATTAGCCCTAGGGGGATGGAGACTGAATTGCTGGTCTCAGACAGCCTTTCTGAGGCTCAATTCAAATTGCATAATTATTCTACATCCTTGAAGTTCTTTAAAATACATTTCAGATGCAGTATTGTACATTCCAAAATATTTGTTCTTCAGAGATTGATTTGACTTTTTTCCTACTTTAAAGAGATATATGACCTCGGAGGCATGTGAAAAATCATTAATCAGGTTTAGACTGTGTAACACTCTTCTGTGTGTGAAAGACTTACTTTTTTTCTAGATTCCCTCAGTTATGTTGCCAAGGTGATTCCCCCAGAGAGCCATGTGTTTATCTTGACAGGTGTTAGTGAGATCTGGGAAATCTCAGTGGAATTGTTACTGGTTGCTTTGAGGTACAGTAGAAAACATTAAGTCTGCAAACTAATGAACTTACCTTATTACATTCTAAATAAAGTAAACCACAGAGTACGTTGGATTAATCTACTAATGCCTTTCTAATGAAGCTTTTATTGGGCATATGGTGTGGTCTTGCTACTTTCCTCATATAGCTAGCACAAGCTACAACTCAAAATAAAACCTACGAGTACCTCTTCTGTGACATACCAGTCTCAAAAACTTGCCATCACAATTATATTCAGACTGCTATTTTACTGGCATGACCTCTGATTATGGTTTGCAAGACTAAATGGATTAAAAAAACAAGAAAGCAATCAGATTAAAAAAGGAAACAGGAGACATCACTGATAGGAAAAGAGACGATACAACTTCTACTGCTGTTCCTAGGGGAAAATTTAAAACCACTGCTGGTAACTTACAATTACACTAAAATCCATTCTGTGACCTGTCCTGACAATGTCAGGGAATCATTAAATTACGTACTGTAACTTCCAAAGTTAAATAATCATTCCTTAGTAACAGTCCATTTGTGTTTTTCAGCACGGAGCTGTAACACACTATATTTTTATAGTGCATATTAGAAGCAATAAAACAATAGGTGCTTTTAACAAAAAAGAATGAGTCTTAAGCAAGGTGAAACAAAACACCATCATTTTCAGCCAGCTATGCCTTTTGCTTCTAATTGCCATTTTCTTTCTCTCTGTATATGTACAAGATCAGAATACAAGAAAAAAAGATTCCTTAGCAACATTCATCTTCTGGGAACGTGCTGCTGAATTTAGGTATAAAACCATAACGGCATCTCAAAGAGTAGCAATAGCTCATATACTTCAGCTTTGATAAACTACTTCCAATCCTTAATCTCTTCTTTTCAGATTTCCACAAAGTTTTCCTTTGCTTCCATATTTGCAAATGCCCATTCGAGACAAAAAAATCTTTTCATATCCAGGTTCTCCCCTCCCTGCATTTACTTCAACAACAAATTAGCAGCCAAATTTTTCTCTTTCTTTTTTTTCTTTTTTCCTTTTTGTAGAGGATAAGAAAATAGATACAGTGAAAACAGAGTGAGAACACAGTTTTTCTTTCCTTCAGCACCAGCAGCCAGAAAGAGCATGAAAGCAATGGATCATGAAGAAAAGCAATTTCCTACTTCAGGGATTAAGCAACACTCTCTTTTGTAATGTTAAATGAAAGTTTTAGTTAGGTTTTTTTCCAAGTAATACTGATTTTTTTCCCCCCAATGTAAATAAATACGCACTGGAGAAGCTCCAGTAGTCGCAAACCCATCACTTTCTAGTCAATCAATAACACAGATAAAACCCTTTGTGTTGTACTTCTTTCAGCAGGCCTATTGATAGGGCAAGAAAAATTAAGCCACTACAGAAGCCAAAGGTAATTAACTTAACGAGAGAGAATATCTGATGATATACACATTCTGTTCTTTTCTTAAGGACAAATATAGGGGATTCTAACAGAGAAAATAGACAGACTTTTGGGGAAGCATTCAAGTAGGGACAACTATCTGCATTTTACTGGCACATCTCTCATGCAGTGACACTGTAATATGAATTACCTGTTGTGATGATTGATGGCCTGACTATCAGGTGAGGTACCACACCCTCCTCTAAAACATAATCCTACACTTCTCTTGGGTAGTATAGAAAACACGGAACTTCTACACCTGCCTCTGCCACAGTTTTTCAAAATGCAGCCTTGAACAAATCACTACAAAGCATTTGGCATTTGATGGCTAAATGGCAAGCTAGGGCAATGTTACCAGTCCCAAAGGTAAAGGGTATTTGCAAGAGCAAGGCTTGGTGGAATTACACCCTTCACACCAATGCTGAAAGGTTCCAAAGTCTTTAATCTTCCAGTACTATTAAACAGAACATTGCAGGATTAAGTCTTCTCCACCTACAAGTTTATGTCTTTAAAGCTCTGACAAGAATATTCAATGCAACTTTAATGCCAATGCTCTGTTTAAAGCACTTTGAGATCACTTGCTGATGAATGCCAATGTTCGTAATAATTATGGAAGTGTGGGCCTCCCTCAATTTTTATACATAGATAGATGGGAATCCTGTAAATATTTGATCAGCTTTGCTTAAAGGGACAATTTGTATGGGAAAGCATTACCACCGTAAAGAAACTTTGTTGGCCAAGCTTGTTCTCCTTAGCATATATGCAAATAACAGCTGCAAATATCAAGAGATTGGAAACAGAAAATAATTTTATTCACACCTGTGTTTTAGTTTTTAATGAATTACATTTTTTTAAAATTCCTAGCTAAAACAAAGTGCCTGCTATATAATTAAAATGAAGAGTCACAACCAGCTTATCTTTAAAAGCAGGTTGTAACAGGAAAGAAAATCCAGGACTTCTCAGCTGCAATTTTATGGCTCTATCAAAACTTTCCTAATTTTACCTATTTATTTCAGTGCATAATAAGAGATGTACTCAGAGAAAAAATGTGCAATGCATACATATTTTTAAAGGCTTCGAAAGCTAGCAGTTTTCTTTTAACACCCTTGGATCTAATTTTGTTTCTAACAAGTAAAATGAGAAGAATAGGTCCCTGAAAAGGATTATGGTCTGAAACCTGCTCTTTGAATGTTTGCACATGCTGAAGCTATCATAAATTTGAATAGAAAAGATGGGTGGTCTGCTGACCATCCTTGGTTACAGAGTTGAGCATTACTGCCCAGAAAAAGCTTATGGGTTTCATCAGGAAGGTTTCAGAAACCACTGTATTGAACCACCAGCCTATAATAGCTCTTCCACATTTCACAGGATGTCAGTTCCTGGAGCTGTTTTTCCTTTGATGCACACAAAGTACTGCCAGTAATTTCAATCAGAATTATGCCATGCACTGGAGGAAGACAATCACATAATATGAATTATCACATTTTTTCCATATCCCTGCCTCTCACAGAACTGCTGTTTTGTTAGAGGAGTTGCTACAGTATAGCTTACTGATCTGTGGCTGCTTTGTTTAAAAAAAGCTTAGTACTAGTGTAGTCCTTCTCATCCAGATATATCAAAGCACTTCATAAAGCAGCAAAAGAACCAAGAAAAGACTTACAGTGAAATCCTTTTTCTTTTCATTTGGTAACATGAAATGCTCTCAAATTATTTGTAGTGAAAAATAAAGGGAACATTATGAAAATTAAAGGATCATATTGTAAAAAATTACTTCATTTTTAAAATGCTGTTCCCTTTAATAATTTTTGTGGTCTTAGTTTAAAAAAGTTAAATTCCTTTTCTTTATTGCTATTTTCCAGTTGGGATTGAACAAATCTTTTTTTCAAATACTTTCTTTTCCAAGAGACCTCTGAACCTGAGATTAGTTAATTCATGTAACTCAGATCGAGGCACTTCACTCAATAAAAACCCCACCCTTGATGTGCTTGCATTGCATGGGACAACGAACAACAATCCTTTGGCTAAGCGTGAACACCTATGCCAAAATTCCAGTCACACAAAGGTTGATGAATTAGAGCACATGCAAGAGCAATGCTTGTGTTGCCACACACTTTTGAGCTCCAAAATGCACGTGGTGATCAAAACCCACAAAGTGAGGGTTGATGGACAGGTTGTTTCAGCAAACATGCCACTGACCTGAATGGAATTTACCCCAGGCAAAGGCCTGGGCTCTGCCTTATTGTTGAAACATTCCAGCAAAATCAATATGAGCTATAAATTATTAGAAGCCATTTTTAATTCTCACCTACTTTGCACTAATGATCAATTTATCATTAATGCAGAAAGAGATTTAAAGCAATGTTTATGCCATTAAAATAAATATCCATTAGCTATAGAGGATATCCCACAAGTGCATTTGCTTCTGGTGGAATTCTTCCAGAACATTGGATCTATATACAGTATAATATAATGATATTTAACTGGTAATGAGCTATTGAATTGCACAGGGGGAAATAGCTTACAACCTTAAAAACTTCCAAAGTAACTTCTCTAGTCAAGATTGGCTTCAATTACACAACTCAGTATATGAAAAAGTTTTTTTGTCTATAAAATGTATCTCTCTTAGTTTGCATTTCTTTCATTTTTTTTTCATCAAAGGAGATTTATAATGTGCAAGCAATACAGTAAAGGCTTCATTCTACTAAAGAAGCTCAGAAATAAGCAGATTCACAAAATTAGTTTTCCAGAAGGAAAATTCTAATTATGCATTTGAGGAAGTTTGCTTATTCCTTTCCAGTACAGTTTGCAATGTAAATGTTGTAAATGTGAATAGCAGCAGGGAATTCCTGTGTCATTACTCAGTACAGACCCAGGTGGTAAACAACAGTTAAGTTTTTGTTAATTTATTTAGACTCTCTAATTTAATCTCTTTGTATGAAAGGAAAAACTGCTGTACCACTGAGGTTTTTTGGTCACAGTGATGAGATCAGCAGATTATTTCATCAGTCTTTAACCACAGACACATAAACCTCATTAGGAAATTTTCTGACCTCGTTGATTATAAACACAAGGAGTGAGAAAGCCCACAGCATTAACACAAACCCAGCCATTAATCTGCAATGCATATTTCTCTCCTGACCAAAAAAAAAAAAGATTATCAGATTTCTTGTTGGTGAAGGGGATGACTCAAGCACTCTGAAATCAGTAAATGTTGATCACTGATCTCTTGTGGCAAACAGGAACTTCTTTTTCCCCTATTTTTTCCAGCAGATTAATCTCCAATAAAACTTTATCGTATTTGTCTTATGTGGCAGGGTGAAATGTTTGGTACTTCTTTTCCCTTCAGCTGCCTGGTTTTAGTGTGAGCCTCCGTGTTTGAATGTGGTTCAGGGTGACACCGTGAGTCGACATCTGCTCACAGCATATTGGAGTGCACTGACACAAGCAGAGCCTGCAAAAATGAGAGGCAATTCTCCCCTTCAGCTCAGCATTAATAAACCCTCAGCAGGAATACAGCTACAAATTTGGACATTACATCCCAGGAAGACACGAGCCTATTGGGAAAAATGTGAGGAGAGCAACATGACCAGAGTCTAGGGAACATGGGCTTCAATAAAGCTTGAAAGAATTGGGCTAGAAAGGAGACAACTGAGATTGAACATGATAATAGCTTTCAAATGCATGAAAGGCTGTTTCTGAAGAATAAGGAAATCACCCGTTCTCAATCACAGTGATGGACAAGACAGAAAGAAATGTGCTAAATTGCAGCAATTAAGATTCAGGGTAGATATTGCAAAACCCTTCTCAACAGTGAGGATGGTGAGGTGCTATAAAAGTTCACCTAGAAGATGGTAGAGTCATCACTATTAGAATTACTTCAGAACAGCATTGTCTTCATGGAACTACTCAAATATAATTTATTAGCTTTTCAGCACTGGGACAATGTCCTGCACTCCCTTTCATCTTTAAATTCCTACAAATAGCACTCCTGCATGCAATCATTTTTGCTGGAAATTTTTAAACTGCAGAAAGAAAAATATTCTCCTCTAGGCCTCCTCTTGCCCATGTTGGTACAGAAATAAGTAGGAGGAAATTTCTTATCCACACCCTTTTTTTGCCTCATGTGATGTTACTAGAGATGACAGGTCTATTTCCCTGTTTGATGCAGAAGACAACAATGAGAATAACCAACCTTATCTAGGCCAACAATAAATGAATAAGAAAGCAAATCTCACTGCGCTGTAAATTCCTCTACGAGATCACAAAACAAGACCAAATGAATTCAAGAAAGAGGAAAATGCATGAAGCACAAAGATTTTAGATGAGAAGAAAAGAAAAGAAGTTGCACCACCCACTTGGGTTTTGGAAGAATATCCTGTGATATATATATATATATATATATACATATATGTATATATATATGTATCTCCATGTGTGTGTTTCCCACTTTTTAACACTGACAGAAATTGTCATGGTTAGACCTTATTTCCTAAAGTTAGACCATGTTATTAACTATTACATAACATCCATGAGATTCAAACATGGTCCTGCTCCTGGACTCCGTGGGCTCAATAGTATTCATTAAATAGCCTGTTCTCATGGGATTCAACTTCCAGTCATGCTTTGAAACTTCCAGTTGAAGTAATTTTAATTCTTTACTGAATTACAGTGTTTTGGTGAACAATATTCTCCATATCATCCTGTAAATGATTTTACATCTCTGAGTAGTTCAGAGAGTTGGATACTGTGGTGTTCTATTTGAAATTTCATGGAGACACTTACATGTACTAAATGAAGAAGCACCCAGTGTTCATCCAGATTTGGACAACTGTGCATGAATCTTTCAAAAGTGAACTAAAACATGATCGAAAAAGCTCACTTCAAAATGTCATTTAACATCTAGAGTAAAATTCGCTTGCAGTAGTTGTGAGGGAGAAAACTGTAGTGTCAACACAGCAGAGGGTTGGGGTTATGATCTATTGCTGCTGAGGATAGGAAGGAATAGAAATCTCCTGTCCCTTCCCAAAGTTATGTCTCTAAATTTCCATGTTACATCCTTGACAAGTCTCCTAGTATTTGTAATTTCTTCTTTTTCTGCCTGGTAATTTGCACTGATGTGAAGAGCAAGAGAAATCTCCAGAGCAAATTCCTCTACTTACAACTCCCTTCAGAGAAACAACTTTGACTTTTTGCTGGTATGCAAAGTATCTCAAGATATGTCCCTCATTTATTAAATTCATTAGAGATCATCATGACTATTGAATTTCTTTTCGGCAGGATACTCTCTTGTCAGTAATTCCCCATCCACTGTTCTTCAAAGAAACAGTTTTCTTTGATCCATATTGTAACTGCATCTTCACAACTTGAAAATAAACCTGTTGTAGCTTACTCCTCCACTGCTGACGGCTGCATTTCCAGTGAAGACCATTCTCTCGGAATATACTTTTCAAGGATGTGAGTCTTTTCTCACACTTTTTGCATTACCTTCCTGCTTCATAGCACTTTTCTCTAATTAATCTATGTTTCTATTCCAGATACTTCATCAGGACAGTACATCTAGAAAGTATAAAGCATCTAAATAATGCAAGAATTGTGATAAAAAAATGAGAACAGTTGGATAAAAATAAACCTCCTTATTATCTAACCAAATTCACAGCTGCAATGTCATACCCATCAAATTCAAGAATCAGCATCACTAGAGGAATGTGAAAAACCCATCCAATAGGAAGCCATCAAAAGATCCAGGGAATATGGAAGGAGTATTAAAGAGAATGTGCAGAATACAGAACAAGAGAGTGAAAAGTAGCAGGGGACCCCAAAACAGAAATCTATAATAAATTAGAAAATTGAAGCTAGGAACATTTTACTTACCAGACTCTAATTCTAACAATGGATCCAAGCAACTGCAGAATACACTACAGCAAAATCTGGTAATTCACAATTATTTCTTTCCCTATGTACTTATGAAATAGATGTTTAAATTTAGTGCTGCTCTTCTTGAAAAGGAAAGTAAAACTTTTTCCATCATATTTCAGAAAAGCTTCAGGACTGAAATGGAATATATTTCAAATGGAAAGATCAAAGTTACTGTGTTTCATCCCAGAACATACAAAGTTAAAGAAATTAATTATTTTTTTCTAGACGTGTTCTGATCCTGATTTCTTATACATAGAGAGCTTGAATTTTTGCCAAGTTGCATGAAAAACTATGCAGTTTCACTGATTCATAACTGTCCAATTATATATAATCTTTGCTTACTGCCTCTGAACAAGGACAATTTTCATGTCATTATTTTTCTTCTGGTTTTCAGTAAGCCAAGCATCACTTGTTTCAACAGAACATCATTATGGGTTGCTTTTCTCTCCAAATACATTTTCCAGTGGATCATGTTAAAAAAAAAAAAAAAAACAAAAAAAAAAAAAAAANAAAAAAACAAAACTAAACTAAAAGCAAACAAACCCTTTAAAAATGGCAACAAAACCACTGCCACAGCAGTACAACTGGGATGCAAGCTTCTCTGCCTTCCTGAGAATTCATCCAGCCTGCATGGGGAATATTGACTGCTGAGTGGATTACCATAGCTATAAAAGAGAGCACGGGGAAGTGAAATGAGAAGGACAAAGAGTGTGAGCGGGGTGTGTGTACACTTGTTCGCCTGCATGCAGGAAAGAGAACAAAGGAAAAGCTCTATATTTGGGTTTATGTATCCTTTGCAACATTTCAGAGGTTAGCAACAGTCCCCAAGAAAGTTTCTGCTCATATTTGCATATCCTTTCCTGATTAGGGCAATAAATATTGAAGTAATCTCATATTCATGAGTAATTTACTGAATAAAAAAGCAGATATTTTTAGAAAGACTTTAGCTAAACAATCATGGACTACTTAGGATGGGCCAGGTCCCCTTTATAAAATACATGCTTTGTTGAAGCATCTATAATATACTTTAAGCATCCAGACCCACTATCACATAATTAACACTACGAAATTATGTTTTCAGAACAGGTATGACTTTTTTTTTTTTTTAATCTTTAGAGTGGTTTACAGGTAACAATATTGTTAGCAGATTAAAACTGATAGGACCTATAATTACATCCATATGTTTCTCTTCTCCATCCTCTCTTTTTAAGGTTTTGTAAGCTTTGATTTCAGGAACCTCTCACTTACTCATTTACAACAACATGAAGTAGTATAAACCACACAATTATTGCATAAACTGATGTAATTCCACAATCCTCCAGGGAGAATGGCACGTATACTCCGAATGACACCTGTAACTCTGAAAATGTAGTAGGGTGAAAGGCAGATGGAATGGGCAAGAATCCTCCGGTCTCAGTTCAAACAACAGGAAAGCATTCTGCTTTTCCCTTGGAAAGGAAAAATCAACCCAAGTTGCTTCACAAGTTTAGAAATCACAGCAAACTTTTTGGGGATCATAGCCTTAAATTTGCATTTGAATATGTAGCCCCCTCACAAGTCTGAGGCTTACAAATTGTGCTAAGAAACTTTCTAATAAAAGCATGTGGTATTTTAATATCATGGAACAATCTGATAAATGGCTCTAGACTTATTAAGGAGTTGGAGTCCAATGATAAATGTGGTCACAATCACAAATTAACTAACTGTTGTTTTTTGCTCTGCAAAGCTCCTGTTACTGAATTCACCAGTGTTATTCCATCAGCATAGAAATGCTCTCCTCTGCTGTCACATGAGATACAAAGGACTGTGAATAAGCTTGGAAGGATCACACAGGGAGCAACATAACTCCCCAGTTCTGTTTTCCATCACCACCACAGGATAGCAGACTGTGCATGCAAGAGACCTAATGGAGCCCTGCCAGCCAGTAAAGAGGGAGGGACAAGAAACTCTGCAGCACTTCTCAGCTGGGTTTTGTGGGAGAGGTATTGATGGACATTCCCATCTAGTGCCTTTCAGTGCTTTGCACAACTTTTGGGTGGAGGAGATTCAGTCATTTTAAGCCTAGCAGATCTCATTTATCCTCTAAAAACACCTGTATTCAAAAATTATGTTCCTGATACATTCCATTAGTCTATTTTCACCAAAGCTTTCTTGTGATGTTTCTGTAAAATTAGGAGCTTTCATTTGTCAAGTAAGATGGGCTTATTTGCCATTCAGTCCTTCTGCCTTTCTTGTACCCGCTCTCATTCTAATTCTCATACAGAGCCAGTGACACCAGTGCTGATGATAATAACACTGGCAAACATGCATACAGAATTAAGCTAGACTGTGCTCCATGCTGGCTAGAATTAGTACCAGCATCTTGGTTATTCCTCCCCAAAGGAAGGAGGGAAAAAGATTTCCCTCCCCTCTCCTCAATTTTGTTTTCTCTCCTCAAGCTTTTTTCTACTGTAAGTAAATGCAGAATATATATATAATAAAAGCAAAAGTGAAAGGGAGGTTCACCTGCAATTCAATTAATGATGCTTAAGGCTAAAATGATATGAACAGCATGCACAAATAATAAACAATAGCTCTCTTAAAAGGGCTTATGTTATTTCTAATATCATTTTTCAAAGCAACCGTGTTAATTTTCATGGTATTTGAAAATATTCAAATAATTGCAAACCAGTCAAAAACATTGTGCATTCTGAGGAAGTTTTGAATTATGGAATCAGTGAGTTTGTATTGTAAAATATTTTACCAGATATCAACTACGAACAATAAATATCAAACAAACCAACAATAAGTATCAAACCTTGCTGCTGAGGGACTTGTAATGCATATAGACAAAGAGGAAGACCAAGCAGTTAATAATTTCTTACACCTGTGCTTGTTTTAAAAAGTAATATGAAGGTATTTCTCTTGGGTTCCATTCCCTGCAAGTCAGACACACAAACACACACAAATTTTAATGAGCCACTTCAGGGAGCTGATACTGAATAACTGAAAAACTTGACAGACAATAGATACAAAGGCAAGTGCTTAAAAAGCCAAAACAATGGGTCAAGTCTAATCTGTACCTATGTGAATTAGGGTTTCAAGATTGAGTGTGATTTGGTTTAGGGCAACAATGGAAGCCATATCACTGGTGTTGAAAGGAAGATATCCAGAAGAATACATTTATCTGCCTACGGTACCAGATAACCGGAACAGGAGCGTCAGGGTTTGACTCAGTTTTGCATCAGAGAGGTGAAATGCGAGGCATCCTTTTATCAGCCAACCAACCTGTAATAACCTTGGGAGAAATTACGTGGGAAACGATGAGGGCTGCTGTAGCTATCTCCTTCTACACTTTCTCCACAGACTGATGTAGGTGTTATTGAGCCCTGGTTTGACTGTGTAAGTTCCCCCTAAGCAGGCCAACTCCGAATACCCTGACTACCTGCTGGAAAGAATATCATTAAATATCTCTGAGCAGGAGTACCCAGCTTTGAAGCAGCATTTCCCTCTGCAGCCATATGGAATTTGAGCCCATTCTCTGTTGCTGCAAATAGAACTGAACAAATAATTGACTTGCTGGCTCTTTTCCAAAGCCAGAAGAAATAGTTGTTGTGGTTTCTCTAAACCGTTTTTTCCTAGTCAAATGAAAACACTTAGTATTTTATTATTTTAAATTTTGTTGTACTTTAAAGGTTTCAAAAACTCTGCTTTAGAAAGAAGCTTTTTAAAAGCTGTGATTTAAAGAATGAATATTGCATTATTTTAGTTGATGTGATTTAAACACATCTACACAAACCAATGAACTGTTTCAGCTGGGAGGAACTCTAACCCCTCTCTTCACCTGACAGACTTTCCAGAGTCTGTAAGCACTAGGTGTATATTCTGGAGTTCACGTGGCCAACTGGAGTTCTGCAGAGTAGGTTGGAGCTTTGATGGTTCAGATTTTTTTGTGAACATTTGTTCCTTTATTGTCTTTGATGATATAACCAACCACACTAATTTTGGATATAATTGTAGGTAAGCATGGTGTTTGACCATCTGTTGCAGTGTCTATAAAAAGATTTGTAGTTGTACAATACATTTAAATTCCAATAAATAAAGTTGAAGAACTAAGAACATGCCTGAAAAGGAATTTTTATGAGTTCAAAACTTTACTCATGCAAGCAGACCCACTATTTTGAAAGTGGTTTGTATGTAACATGCTGCAGATTTTGTGGTTGTTGCACGGTGTATGTGATATTCCAGTGTACACAATATTGCTCTCCTCCTCTTCCTCTGCTCTACATGTTCATGGCTAATTTTATGATCTTTTCTCTTTTGGTTTAGATATATCCTGCTGATGTTGAATATATCACAGTGAAAAACAATGGTGACCAAAATTTGGGAATAAAGAATTGCTCAACTAGGTTGTGTTGTAAAACTACGTAACAAACAAACCCCAAAACCATTTTTACTGCTTTTGATTTTACTTCTCTAAGTAAATCCAGAAAGTTACTGAGGGAGAGAAAAAATCAGGGTAAGGAGTTAATTGTATTGTATTATTCATTTGCATGGAAAAACAGCACTAGTCAAAATATACTATGGATAAATCCTCCCACAATTAAGCACTAAAACACTACAGGAAGCAGAGTTATCAGGAATTATATCACTAAACCCTTAGAAAGCATGAGTATTTTTTTCACTGCATATCATTATTTCACATTAACCATGATGAAGTTTCTTTTCATTCATGAAGGATAAGAGAAGGCAATTGTTTTAAAACCTTTTAAAAGTAGTTTTAAAAACTACATTGAACTTACATGAAGTATTATTTTACAATACTTGAATTGATTCCACTCACACAGAGATCCATGCCAGTCTGACCTATTTTTATTTTTATTTTTTTTTATATAGATATATGTATTAGTTAGTTGTTTGGGTTTTTTTGTTTGTGGGGTTTTTCATAGGAATTCCTTAATTGTTACATACGAAGCTGAAAGAATAAGTGCTTAAATAGCCGGGTATGTGACCTGGTACCGTCCCTTTTCTGTTTTTCATCAGAAACAGCTTTCCAGTAGAAACTTGGAAAAAGACAAACTCAGAAGTTTGAAAGCTTATAAAAGCAGCAGATAAGATGGCAGATACAAGTCAAGAAACACAGCAAAACCTGGGACATCCCAGAATACATCAGAGAGCCTTCAGGACAGGGGAAAGCTAGAGAATTAGAAACAATTAATGCAAGTTCACTGAAGGGATCTAAAACTGTGTCTACTCAGATAGTTTAACCTGCTCTTGAATTCTAAAATATTCCTTGACATACCTTCAGTTTGCTCATGGAAGTATCTTGTGTAATTAAGGCCTGGGTTCCGGAGCCTGAGCTTTGGTTTCCTGGGGATATTGGGTAAATGCCTAAGACCAGAGGCTTAGTGCTCCCCACAGAGCTTTTTATAAATGACAGTGATTCAAGCTCCGAGCAGGAGTATCTACTAATCACAATGTATCAGCATGAAACTTCATTTCAGAAATCAAACTCACATTAAAAAATATAAAAACAAATCACAACCCCACCCCCCACCAACTACTAATTACTCATTCCATTAGCAACTCGGATCCACCTGTTACTAATTTTTAAGACTAGATGCATTTCCACACCACAATTCTCTTAATGCTTTATTTTGATGGTGTTTTCTCCTTATCTACCTCTTCAAACTTAAAAACATGAAAGCTTTGTTGCCTCTAAAAAAAAAAAAAAAAAAAAAAACAAACGGTTTTACTCCGGTTAATCTCAGTAACTTGCAAGCCATTTCCATAAACCTGACATATAAATTTTCAGAGAGTTCTTAGAGGAACTGGGAGCCACTCTCAGAGTCCTCTCAATCTTGGTGAGAGTCTTTTCTCTGACAGGACACAGCAAGTGACAGTCAAGAATGCCTTATAAGAACAAAGCATGTAGTAAAGCTCAGGAACAGTAGTGCATTTTTATAGGTACAGTAAAAATGTAAAATAATCGTTGGACCCATTGCTTGAAGGGAAAGCTGATGGTATGTAATTATAAAGAAGATATTCTACTCAGCACCACTTAATTGTCTGGCTTTAATGCTGCCTGATGCATGTCATGCAAAACTTCTGATCCAGGGAGCTGTCTGCTCTGTAGAAGCCTAAAAGAAAGACAAAATTGCAAGGACGAGTTGAAAATTTAGCAAGCTTATAAATAGAAGTCAAATTTGGGAGATATATGGCATATGTATATAGAAAGCCAAGCCACTGAAAGGTGAGGTTTTGGAACTTAACACCTCAATGAATCTCTCAGTAATAGCAAAAAAAAAAAAACATTAGAAGAGAAATTATTTGGTATCTGGATAACTAAGATTAGAAGATAATCGCAAGAGTATTAACAAGGATGATTTTGTTTGCATGACATCATAATATTTTAAGAGCTCCAGAACCACCCATTTCAAAAAGCATCAAAAATGCATTTCAGAGCTAAGTTGTCACAACTAATGACACCATATTTTCTGTGTGGTTTCCAGTGCTTATTTAAGTTGCCTCTAAACTGAATGCTCCCAAGAAATAACCCTGGTTAGCCTTGGAACTTTGAGAGTTTGGCAACGAGAGCTTGAAAAAATGGGAACGGTAAGTCTGTTAAGTTAAAAAAACAAGAAAAATGTTTTCTTCTAGTCAGTCTTGTCACTCAGTAGCTATTTAGAAACTGATGGTTAGTTCTATTAGAAGTCACCGAATCTTGATTTTGACTGTTAAGCTTCCAAAAGGATCTTTATAGGAATCCAGGAGACCCCGTAACTCGGAAAGAAGTAACAATAATTGGCATTAATTTGGAAAATGGCACATTTTCTCTACTGTTTGATTTATCTCATTGTACTAATCACTACCCTTCTGTACAACTGGGAGACAGACAGCCAAAGAAACTGCTTCATTTGGAAATAGATTTCTTATAATTTAAAAAAAAAAATCACTGAGCAATTGACTTGCTCTTTTTACATGTAAACATCTCTGCAGATTAATTTCTGTTTCTACTTAATGAAGCAGGTTATTAAACTTGCTTATCAATTTTTTAAACACTTGTCATCTTTGATAATCTTAGAGGTGTTTCTCTTTCAAGCTATAATCTGTATGTCATTGACAAACCAATTACAGATTTCAGAAGCCAAATGATCATGAAAAATGGATAATGAGTGGTAATAATTTAAGAATTAATACTTTTTACTATAGATCTAGAGATCAGGACAAACTTATATACATTTCAAAATAAAAATGCTAATCATACATGTCACCTTACAGCCATAATCTTTCTATATAGGTTTAGATTAGATGCTAGAAAAAAATTCTTTACTGTGAGGGTGGTGAGGCACTGGCAGAGGTTGCCCAGGGAAGCTGTAGATGTCCCATCCCTGGGAGTCTTCCAGGCTGGGCTGGATGGGGCTCTGGGCAACCTGGTTTAGTGAAAGGTGCCCCTGCCCATAGGGCAGTTCCCACAGGTGAACAATATGATCTTCAAGATCCCTTCCAACTCAAACCATTCTATGATTCTATGACAAAGGAACAGCCAGAGTGGCACTGAAGGCACTGAAGACTGTAAAAATAAAACACAAACTAAATTAGCTCATCAAAGAAGTTTTTCATGGACAATGAACACAGTAGAGATTTGTAATCAGCCTTAGTAGTATTTGCTGGCAGAAGGTCTGTCTCTATGCAGGTGAAAAACATCTATGCAAAAGGATCAAAATGAACTTGTGTTTAAAGCTGGATGAGGGGAGAAAAAATAATAACTTGTGATTATTGGCTAGGGTTTCCTACAAAAAGCTAATCACTGAAATGTGGCTGTGTTTAGGCAGGGTTGATCACAGCATTTAAGGAGAGTGCAGAAGATATTCAGCCAGAGAAAAGACAGCATGAAACAAGTAAGGGTGGTATTAAGGACTAGAACAGCAAAGTCATTACCTTCTGACCTAGATGCTCATTCTTTGTTTAATTTCCCCATCTCTGCTTTAATTTTTTCCTTTCCAAGTCATTTCCACATTTAGCTATCTGACCAGTCATCTTCAAGATGCCATATATACTCAGTGTTTTTTTACTGTAAACTGGCCAGAATGCTCTGGAACTGGCATTATTTCAAATATCTATCTATTTCTATCTGTATCTAATCTATATCTATGTATCTATATCTATATATCTATACCTATATCTGTCTATATCTGTATCTAATCTATCAGATGGGTTTGCACCAGTTGATGTATAGGACCAACAGGCATGGGTTTGGAGCTTACTGGGCACACAATTCCTAGGAAAGGGATGTTGTTCCTCCTTTCATATGGGCTGCACCACTTACCCTGGGTACCACTTACAGGGAAGTAAAACCTCTTGGTTTGCTAGTAGGAAACACTAGGTAGGAAGAACAGTTTTGGTTTTTTTTTCTAGGAGAAGCATTTGGTAGAGAAAAAACTAAAGACAACTGACTTTGGTAAGTTTGGTCTGATGTAAAGTGACTGTGAAAACTGGTCTTGATCAGGCTCCTACTATATTTTTCTTTCTACAAAAGGATTTAGGCTACTGCTATAATTTTCAAAATCAAAGCAAGGACATGTCTGAACTCTTCCAAGATGCTTAAAGTATGAATAAATTTAAGGTAATGCTAATTCTGAATGTTTTCAATGCTGATGTAATGTTTTCTCCACTGAGGTAAACAGCACACTTCAACAAGGTCAAAAACACATTTAAAAGTAATGGCTGCTTAAATCATTTAATGTGACGTAACTTTGCCACAGCTTAAGATCTTTTAAATCCTGAGATAATCACATTTTACTTAAGCATTGAGAGTAGATTTCAATCTAGCATATTACATAAAAAACACATCTTCTCTGCCACAAAATAAAAAAGTGCTATTTACAGATAAATAACTAATAGGAGGTTGTAGTTTCCTTGTGAAAATTGGTGAAGAAAAAGATAAAACTGTCTCTTCCCTTGCCTTATAAAAGGCTTTCCACTAAGGTATCTTCAGCCAGAAGTCTCCATGTTAAAGACATACTGATTTCTAATAATGAAGACACAGTGTAAGGCTGCATTTGCAGAAAGACTACCCTGCATTTGATAAAACATATGGTAGCATATGGCAAACTGACATATGGTAAAGGATGACTGTGTACATGAAAGCTGCAGTTTTCACTCACATTATCTGTCCATGGTAGAAAAGAAAAAAAAAAAAAGCCTCCTTCTCCCTTGCATCTTAGATATTTCTATAAAATCTTCTTGCAGCAACTCTAACATTCTTTTTCTTTGATCTGTTGTGTTTTTTTCACAATTGTAAATAAAGATCAAAGTTTGGTTGTGTAAAAACTAAAAAAAATCAGCTTGGCAGATTAAGCCATATGGGATTGAGCTAAGGGTATCCAACATCAGATATGGAATTTAGGCTTTACTGAAGCATATGACAGTGAGAATAGGTGGGAAAATATGAGGGGAGAGAAAACCATGAGCAGGCATCCCTAAGCAAGCACACTGAGACTTGGTTGGCTATAGCTGGAGATGAGAATTTGGCTCAAAGTATCTTTGATATTTATTTTAAAATAAAGAACATCTGTGAAAATGGAGAGAAGGAAAACATTTTCGACATTTTATATTTAAACATTTTGAGTAATAAAGTCCCACTCTAAGAACACAAGAAATGTCAAATGTGCCCTATAAATACACATATCTCAAAAGCAAGAATTGATGCAACTATGGCTATTATTTCCCTATTTTCTCTTCAATGTACATTATCTGTATCACTGTAAGACAGCAGAGAACTGAAATTTACAATTTCCTCAAAAAGGCGGTTGAAAAGTTTGAGGTGCATTTACTCTTAAAAGCTTCAGACTGCAATCTAATCTCAAAATTGCACCATATACAATTATTTTTGTATGGGATTAAGTATCTTATTTCCTCATTATGCATGCTATTCATAACCAGCATTTTATCTCTTCACTGTGGACTACAAAGGAAAATAAACAGACTAAATTAACAACAATAATTGGCAACCATCCCACATGGACTATGGTATGCAAGGGACTGCATACAACCAGCACTCATACTTTCTATTTTTCTAGTCATAGCTGCAGTTAATATCCAGTCAACCACTGTTATTGTACACAGAGTGTTTCTAATATTCTTCAGATCCAGGGGTTTTTATTTTGCTGCATCTAAATGGGCCTCTTGCATTGGCTAAGGTTTACCTCATTACTTCCAACTGACATAAAACTGTTCATGAATCTTACATTACTCGGAGTCTCTTTTTAAACGCAGCCTTTATCACTTATTTGGACAGCATGAGATATTTTAATTTCTGTCGACACTAACTCTCACTGGCCATTGTGCTTGGGATATTATTATCTCAGCACTGAGCAAGCATGACACTCTCACTGTTTTCCACAGCGATTGCATATCCAGTAATGACAGTTAACTACACACTGTGTACAGATTTTAACATGAAGCCACTCAAGTATTCCATCTTTCAGTGGGAGCAGAAAATAATTATTGTACTCTCTCATCTTGTCAGTACACACACTTTATTTAGAAGATGGTTTTATTAATAAGAGGGGAAATGTTGTCCAGTGTCTATTCACTCCACTGCAACTGAAAGCAGAGTGATTAGGTGAGAGACCTCTTTTAGATCCCTCTTACAGCTGATCTGCTCTGAGATCCTGAACTACATTTTTCCACATCCCAAAGGAGTGCCCTATATACCAGTCTGAGAGGTGTTTTGTAGTGGAACTGCTGAAGTTGTTTCACTACATGCAAGTCATTCAATATGCATAAGGGAAGGGACAAAGGAGTTGAATTTGGATGTCCTGTATGAATGAATGCCTTAATTACCAAACTATAGTAATTCCTCTTTTATTTCTCCTTGCCTCACCCAATGTGTATGGAATTACTTGGACAGTGTCATGTAATTTCAGCAGGGAGTTTTACCAAGACTATCCAGTTCTGGCACATGGGGGACCATCATTAAGTCCTGCTTCAAACAATTCTGGGTCTAAGGGATTCAACACCGTGAGGTATATCTGCTTTCCCACACAAACTTCTAAGTCCCAGTTACCTTTCTTCAGGTCCTGCACATGAGAGAAGCAGGGAACACTCAGCCTGGGAATTTGGCCAGGGCATAAGCTGCACATCTTAAAAGCTCTGCAGTGAAGAAAGAGTTACACAGCAATCACTGTTTCAACAGACACAAGCTCGCTGCCAAAGCCAACAGATACTTTTCACATATGGCTGGGGGAAAGAATAACCTAAAGGAACAGATGGAAATCCTACCTGAAGAGCATATCAAAACACAAGCAAGCCAAGAGAGTCACAGTCTTTTGTCCTGAACTTGTGAAGGCTCACAAAACTTAAGAGTGCAGAAAGTAAGAATAATCTCCAAGTTCTGAGTCTGTGGATCCCTCTGCAAGATCCAGGTGCATGGCTACGTCTTAATAGAGGAGTAATACCTTTAACCTAAAGACCAGATACTCTATGAACTATTAAGTTATAGGCTCACAAGGAACCTCGCCACTGATTTCCCATATTAACAATAGTATTAGTTAAATATTTGAAATCTAGAAATTCTAGCAGTCAAATTTTATTTACTGCATACGTGTTATGAAAGTACATTCAAAAGTCTTTATTTTACCCAGGAATCTTAGAAACCTTCAAAATCTATAGAGGTTTATGAGTGTCTTGTGGAAGTCACATCTGTCCAAGGCAAGGAGCATGATGGATGCTCAGAGGTTTGAGGTGGGAACTGCTTTCTAAGCAAAAACCACAGGACAGAAACAGCACCTTTTTCTTCTGGTACAATTTGGAAAATTAATATACTAGATTTGCTGTAGTTAAGACTTCTTTAACTCCTTTCATCTGTTCTCTTTCATGACAGTGGAATTAGGTCTACACAATACAATAAAGAAATGAAGTTATCTCAGGAGGAAGCTACTGAATGACAGTAGTTAATTGAGCTAAACTCTTTTTTTTTCCACTCACTTTTCCAATTTCCCAGCTGTTAAGCCTTTTTTTTTAAAGGAGAAATTACTTTTCACCCTATGGGTTTTACTTATATGATGATTAAAAAAAAAAAGTTAGATGCATTCAAGTTTCTACTTTGTTTGAATGTAGAAGTTTTGTATGGGAAGCAGTAAAGCAGAAAAACACAAGAGATCAAATCTGAACCTTGGCCTTACCAGCACCATGCCCGCTATTGCACACAACATCACTTTCTGGGTATTTATGGATGCTTATCCACACTCAGGCCTAAGGCTGGACTCTGTCTTGAACTTGGCAAATTTCTCTCCCCGTGTTTTCAACCAATTTCTTGAAGTCTTTCAAGATGGACAACGAGTCATTAAACAATGGAGGATCTCAAGCAGCAAGGCTAAGATGCTAAAGCCACAGGGAAGGTATGAGAGAGCAGGAGTCTCCACAGGAGCTACAGCATCAGAAAGCCTCAAAGTCGTGTCAGATTTTAGCTCTTCAGAAAAAAGCTTGCGTAGTTTGCCTTTTCTTCCTCCCCCACTATTTAAAAAAGAAAATACCAAAGGGAAAAGCAGACATATGGAACAGTCCCTCATATTCTGTGAAGTTTTTTAGTTATCTACTGTGCCCTGCATTTACTATAATTTAATATAACAATGATGAAAAGAAGTCAATAATCTTGCATGAGACAAGAAACTATTGATACTTTGTAGTATATTCACTATGGCATTTACATTACTGTTATATCCAACTTTTATGTTGGTACCAAATAATAAATAAGTATTTATACATGTGCATACATATATGAGTCAATGTATCTAACATTTTGTCTTTTACATTGTAGAAACTAAATCTTCTATAAATCTTCTTTTTAATGAGTGTTTTTTTCCAAATCTCAGGGGAAAAAAAAAGTCACCCAACACTAATCTTTGTAGAGAAATTTTAAATCCTTCTACAAAGAATTAAACCAAAACAGTGGTATGAAAAGCTGGAAATCTGGTGACCTTCAATATACCTTTTTGATTAATTAAAGCTTTAAATGCAGTCAGAGTCAGCAACATGCCACTGCTAGAAAGGTGGGAACATTAGATGATAAAAATATACTCTCTATTATCCAGAACTAAGGAAGGAAAGTGCTAGCAGTAGAGCATAAGATTCATATTTTTGTATTTCTGTGCAAATTTAAATTAACATTATTAGAATCACAGATTTAATAACATAGAGTCAGACAGGTGTTCAGAGCTGCAAAGTTCACCTAAACATTCCGATAAATCTTACAGATGCTGAAATTAAATACTTCTATTTATCCAGATGGAACAGTGCAGCAAGATTTAGACCCAGTTTCCAGTCTCTCTCATGTTCTCATTAGTGACTTTTATTTAAAATCTACTGTGTTAAATTCACCCTTACTATTATGGTAAAAACTGGGCATTAATTTACACTCAGAAAAAAGTCCCACTGAAATGAAATATTCCAGGTATTCCAGGTTTGTGCCAGGCAGCTAGTCTGCCGTTTTCCTCCCATAACCCATGGAACACCATTACCAATCTCTACAAACCTTCCCTAGCTGACAAAGTCAACTCCATATTATATTAACTTTCATGCAGACTTTGTATCAAAATAACAGGAATTCAGTTTTAGGTCCAAAGATTTAGAGAATGATAGGCTGCACAGTGATGTCTGAAAGACCAACTGAAATAGGACTTGGAAAATACTAAAAATGTTACTGTTAGAGATGTAAATACATAATTCATATATGCTTACCCGAAAACTAGATTTGACTTTAGTACACAATCTTCTCCACACAAACCTTAGGAGAGAATCATAACCAAATTCAATTTTTATTGCCTATTTTGTTTTGCATTGTGCCTTTATCAAAATGCAGGGAGAGAGCAAGCTTCTGCCTGAAATGAATACATACAAATACAGATCTCTGTCTGCATTGAGTTCTGTTCCATTCCAAGCTTTGAGGTAACCCTTTGCAGGCTTCCCATCACAGTTTCCTTCCTATGAACAGGCTACATTGATTCCCAGTCCTGAAAAAGCCCTCAACAAATAGCTTTGGTTGATTATCATAATATCATCTGCCAGTGCTATTATGTTGTATCAGCAGACACATTATAAACTTCTATTTTAGGTGCTAAATTTCCAAACTGTGAAAAAAGGCTCTGAACAGAAAGTTGATATTCAATAATGAGTAATTTCTGCATACATTTAAAAAGTGCATTCATATTTTGATACAAGAGGGGAAAATGGTATTTAATTCCTATTTCAAGACACATTACTGCATAAAAGCAACTTTACAAGGAATTTGTTTCCTTACTTTTTTTTTCTTTAAGAAGAATTGAGGTGATGCAAGCAAGCCTCTGCATAGTGCACTTTGTAGGTTGGACTTTTTTCTCACATCCAGGGTATCTTTTTAAGTAAATCTCTTGACTACTTGCACAGGAATAGCCTTGTACATAGTACCAGTAAAGTTCTTTATTCCAATGAGCACAATACAATGACTAGAGAGTTTTGATGAAACAGTTAAGTCCTACAATATAAATCTGTGGGTTTTTATAATTCTTTAATATTTCTGAGATTTTGAAAATGAAATGGCTGAAATTGTTATACTAAACTTTAAAAAAATCTACTTTCTAGTAGCTATTTTTATTTTTCAAATCCTTCAACAACGGGTGAAATCCTGGCTAATTAAAGTCAGCTGAGTTTTGCCACTGACTTCAGTGTAACCAAGATTTCACTTACAAAGTTTTATATTAAAAAAAAACCCCAAAAACCTAAATGTAATAAAGAGCTCTGACTAACAGCAAGTGGAAATCTGTTTGATAGATGACGTATCCTATGTACCAATATACACTACAGCTCTTAACAGCCCAACAAGAACAGCCTTAAGCTACTAAATAAGAAGTGATGCATATGTTTTTAAGAACAGATTAAATGCAAAATATTGACATTTGTGTTGGTCTATCAAATGCATAAGATACATTTTGGGAAGAAACACCAATAAATTGACTAGTCCTGTATAATCAAGTTTTAAAATCTAGGTTTACTAAGCTGAAATTTAATAATTCTTAAATGTGCATTAGGAAGATAAATCCTAAATTGAGCTGGCTGAGTGCTTCATGACTGTTCTCTTTATCCACTTAGCCATCATTGAAAATGGAATATATCGGCAAAAATAATTGTCTGTTTTCCTCTTAATTCCATCGTGTACTCTTGTTTCTGCCAAAGCTTTCAGCAAAAATTTATTTTTAGGTATTGCTAGATATCTTAGCAATAGTTTTTTTCTACAACAGATATAAGACTGTATATCATAAAAAATATTTTAAAAAAGGTATCTTTTAGGGTTCAAATTAATATCAAATAAAAGTAATTGTCTCTTGTACTGAATTAGACTAACTAGTTTTTAAATGTTTATTTTACAAGAGTGCCTCCTCCAAACCTTTACAGAGTGCTCCTCTGACAACAATTTTGCAAGACCAAGGAAATAATGCCACAATTATGCTGTGAATTGTGCAATACTATGGTAAACTGTTGCTAATTATTGTTAATGATGTTTTTTATTTATAATGATGTTTTTATTTATAAATCACAGTGTGACCAGAGTAAAAAATAGCAAATTTGGATGATTATTGTACCAAGTGGTTCTGCTTTGTTAGGTTAATTTACTTGAATTCAGTATACATTGATTACAGTACTGCAAAATGCTAAACCTTTACCTTTCAATTCATATCCTTGTTGTAGAAGTAAAATACTCCCTACATTCAAATACAATACTCTCTATATTAAATCCTTGATAATTTGCTGTGCTGGATAAAGGCAGTGCTGATTGGAGGAAAAACTTTACAAGGCAGTACATATCAAACTGGCCTATCTTTTAACAACAGTGAAGAGTTGGGTTTTTTTTTCCAATCTATTCTTCAATAGCACTTCAGTAGTTTTATCTCTTTACCATTACTACAGAAGATCAGAATGAATCTGCTATGCTGACTGCTGCTAAACTAATCTAAATAGTCTGGAGTATCTAAAAAGTCATTAGACATTTTGATTAGATGTGTAATAAGCACAGAATGTGATAATTTAGATGATACAATACATTTTTAATCAAACTAAGATTAATCTAACCCTGTCCATGGGATGTCCAGGTAAATCAGGTCCAGAAAGGACCAAAATTACCTATTTAGTAGACAGAAAGGAAGGTTTTGTTTAGGAAACATCTAACAAGAGCTCCAGGAGTCTTTCTCTTTAAATCAACCATGGTTATTAACATTATATGGCAGATTAGTGGTGTGGTTATTTTTATCAAAATAGTAATTTTGCAAAAGATTCCATAACCTGTTAATTCTCGGAGATTTGTATTTTCTCTCTCCCTCCATTTTCTTTCTTGAAACAAAAGTAAATAGAATGATAAGCAGCCACTAAGTTTTTTTTTCTCTTTTTATGCATTAAATCAATTTTCAACTTTTGAAATTTGTTGGCTCCTGAAAGCCAAAGTGGAATTTACACATGCATAAAAAATTACTCTAATTTAGCTTTGAAAATTTCTAGCAAAAAGTAATTGAGGGATAACTTTCCTGTCCCAAACCCATATTACCTGGAATTTGATATTAAAATATACTTCAGCCCAAAATCACAAACCAGTTTTAGTAACTACAGTTTTCATGTTGTAATAAAACTCTGTCCAGATCAATATACTCACTAAGGAACTGCTCAGTTTTGTGATAAGCACTTCTGAGTGACTTTTAAGCTGCTCTGTTAACAGGGTCTACCATGTCCTGAGGAGATACAGGATCACCACTTTAAAAAGTAAGGTTTGCATCAATTTCTAACATAAGGCAACTGAGAACAACAAGATTTCAGAAGCAGTTGCTTGAGGTACAGGATCTTGTTATTCCTTTGCACCTAAACACAACTGATGAAGAATATCAGAATTTCTTTCTCGGAGTTCATAAAAAATGTAAATGATTGAAGTCTGGTGGCTTTGTGGCTGAGCCAAGACAATACTCAGGTTGCAAACTAAGCACTAAAACTGCTGCTAAAAATACTTTGGAAAACATGGTGAGAAATGATTTTTTTTGAAACTCAAATTAACTTTGTTCCTCTGGTAGATGACTGAGCAAGAGGTATTATACAAGCAGAGTAAGGCTGACTAGAACAAAATTGTTCTATCTTTCCTGATTTGATTTTTTTTCATGGAAAATTAAAAATTAATCAATTGATAAAACTTTTCATATTAATGCATCTCACAACCTGATTCATTGAATGGAATAACTAAAAAGCATAATGAATTGATTGGTCTCTGCTACATATTTTGTCACACAGCTCTTACATAATAAGTAGGTATAATTTCCCACAATAGGTGGAGTTTCAAAACCAGCCAGAAATATTGCAGCAAAATTTGAGAACATAAGCACTGTGCAGTAGAATCTCATATCTGAGTTTCAGGTTGATTCCTCCAGATGAAAGCAACACAAAAATGCTTATCTAAAACCATCCCCAGGTGGAATGGTGATACCATCATGTATCCAGTCAAATATTTGGATTTGGTGATAGCATTTGCAGGATGTAGAATAAAACCCAGTAAAGAGCCATGCAATTAAAACAAAACAAAAAATATACATTAAGTGACTAACCAAAGGAATCACAAACCATGGATGTTCTGAAACTCAAGTTTCTGTTCCTGTGCTTCATTTTACAAAACAAAACAGATGGAGCTAACCAAGGAGCAGTCAGTTCCATGCCTGCTTTCCATCAGATGATTGCAGGGGAATTTCTGTGTCCTTTGAAATACAAGTGGCATCTTCCCACCTGCTGAGTTTAATTTCAGAGTCCAGCACTATCATTAACAGATTTTTTTTCTAAATTGTACTATCTTACATTCATTCTCAACAAAAACGGAAAGCTTTTCTCAACAGGCGTATGCCTTTAGCTTCCCCTAGAGAAAGCAAATCATTCATCCAAAGGATACATGAATGGTAGGTATCGTGTTCAAACCCTTTTTGGAGTGTTTTAAATGCTGCTTCTTTCCTTATGAATGGGAAACATCAATATAGTCTAAATATCAGTGTCTGAAGCTACACCCTTCTTGGGTTTCTGAGGTACCCAAGCCATTGTTTAACTTCACAGGCACCCCCTTCTCTTTAGTGCCACCACTGCTTTTCAGCAAGTCAGATCATTAAGGTAGCTAAAAGCATGTCCACGAAAAATGTTCTACCAGATCATTTGCATGTGCAGGAGATACATTTTCCATATTCGTTCCTGCATAAATAGGATTTGGATTCAATTTATTTTCAGATGTACCAAAACATAAGCATGAAAAGAAGAACAGGATTAGGACTGAATCATGTCAGCCTTGTAGCACAGTGAGTCCAGATCACCTCCAAAGTTTAGGTCAGTTCATATGAGAATAAAAACTACATTATTCAGCTCCTACTAGCTAGTCAGTAGAAATAAAAACCTTTCCTAATGTCATCTTACTCTTTATTGATTCTTTTCCTCTTGTCCCCTTTTCAGTCCCAGCTCTCCCTTACATAAGCATAATCAAATTACAAGAGCACTATCTGATCAAATTCTACTTTGCCCATTCTCTGCTTCATCCCTATTATTAGAGTCTCCCCAGTGCCTTTAATTTAATGAAAAGCCCTGCAGCCTAAATGTCATTGCTATTCCAGATTCCTATTTTAAATCTTCAGGCCCTGCAAGGCCTCACAGAAGGCACTACATGAGCTGGGTGGAGCATGCACAGCTCAATGCAGGTCTGAGGCACTTAAGAACAGACCCAATACCTGAGCAGTAACTCCCTAAAGACAGGAAAGAAGAGCAGGAGGGCATTTGTCTCAACAGGGATGCGTGACGTATGGAAGAAAGGTTAGATGGTTGCAAATGATACTGGGTCTTAAGCAAAACCAGAAAGATTAAATCTCTTGTGTATTTTTTTATTATTATTATTGAGTTTTAAATAGCTTTATGAAAGTGTGGGATTTTTTTCTAACTTTTGGGGACAAATAATTCTGATGTTATAGATTAGTATTTTTTTCAATTTCCTACCCGTAAGTCAGAGATACAGCTGTGGGCAAAAATTTACACCTGCAATGAAATGCAGGCTCAGTCAGTATGGTATGGTTCTCAAAATGCCTGATTTCATTCATATAGACACTCTTACAATCTTAAATTCACCAAAAAAAATCTGCTAATGCCATCCTTACCTTTTGTACCTAGTTGCACTGCAAAAAAAAAAAAATACCATTCAATGAAAGCCTTGTCAAAGATGAGCTAAAAATGTATCCCGCTGCCTTTTCCTCTGGCAATTTGGACATTCATGTCAAAGTTATGTAAGGGCCAGAGGTAAGAAAATACACATATGGTAATTCATACACCCAGTTTACTACAACATATGGCACAGCATATCGTGAATGTGTTCACTGCC
>VYXC01003460.1:469799-508753 GCA_013397175.1 Platysteira castanea | reverse complement strand
TAACTTGGGAGCCTTATAAGTAATTTCTGAATGTATGGGAAGTTTTATATGTATGGAAAGCACAGCAGCTAGTAAAGAACTTGTTCAAATGGACAAGTAGATTAAACTCAGAGAGGAATAAGGGAGATGGTTAGCTAGGCTGACTATTCACAGGACGCTAGTACAAAAGAAAATGGAATTTTTGGTGAGTTCTATCAGCGAGAACAGGCTTCGTAGTAGCACCAGTCTTTAGTTCCACTTATTTGGGTGATTATTTTATAAGGCTTTTTAATGAGAATAGAGAAACTTTCTGCAAAGTACTTTCTAGAGCAGAAATCCGTTGAATAGATGGAATTTTAAAGTTCTAAACATAAGTATATTACATATACATCATTTTACATACACCACTGTATGTATGATATGTAAGTATCACATACAAATATCTTGCACGGATACCGAAATCTGCACATTTTTCCTAATATTTAAGTTGTTTCAATGGTATCTAAAAAAAATGGTATCCAAACACAGACAGAAGCTCATCAGCTGACTTGTTACGTGACAGGCCCAGAGGCAACTCCAAAGCATCAACAGAACTGCCTGAGGAGACTGCCAAGGAGCCAGCTGCTGCTGCTGGAAAATCTTCCAAAGCTTTGCATCTGTGTCCTGTTACTGCTGTCCAAAAAGAAATCCACCACAGTAAACAAAACCAATAAAAATAATAATAATTAACAACAACAACAACGACAAAAAAAAAAATCATTTTTGTTGTGAAAAACTCATAACACGTTATATAACACACTATATGCATCAGGGCAAGCTGTAACTTTTCTCACAGATATTCCCATACTCTAATCATGCAATGTATTGCTCCTGACTTGCCTCTGGTGCCTTCCATGAACTTATAACATCTGAGCAGTCAAAACATTAAGGAAGCAATTCAGGAACCTAATCATGGTTGTGTAGAGGCATTTTAGACACCTAGATCCCAGCTGCCTGAAGGACACAGGTTGTGTCCATAAGGTTGTGCAGATGTTTAAAATCACTTGAGACTGTTAAATACAGTCCTCTCTCAAATAGCTCTCACGTGCTTTAGCAACAACAGGAAAGTCGGACTTTATGCAAGATAGTTTTACAGGATTTAGAAGTTAAAATAGCTTCCTTAGTCTGTTCTTGAGTTTCTGGATCAGTATAGTTGCAAAATGTAATTAGACAGGATAAATACCTAGATGGAATTCACTTGTTCTACCTATTAAAGAATAAATTCCCTTCTCTAAATATAGGAGTGGAAATTCAAGCAATTAGAATAAAGTCCTTTCAAAGAATGCTTTTGCAAATCACCTCAGGTTGAGTTTGGTAATACTAAGACTGACAGATAACTTGATAGTTTTTCACTATCATCCTTCAGAAATTATCGAAATAGTTTGAATGATGAATGATCGATCAATGAATGAATACCCAGAATGTTGCAATGGGATATGCTGAACAGGCTCTGGGTCCTTCTGGTACCTCTGATCTACAGCTGTGCAAGACTCAGCAATGCAGTATTTAATCTACCTCCCTGTGGAATCCTTAAAAAAAAGTAAAATCTATCAAACCAAGCAAATATGGCCAAAAAATAAAAATCCACATGAACAGAAAATATACTCATGTGGATAGTTTTATTTTTCGCAAGTAAAGTAGGTTCTCTCTTTGTGAACCATTGTCTTTTCTTTATATTGTGAGAACGCCAGACAAGATTAAGGGATGAACAAAATCTGTGGTGTACATGAAAGAGAGTTAGCAATACAAACACGTCCGCACAGAAAGTTCAAGAATTTTTTAAAGTTTAAGAAGACAATTTTTTCATGCGTAACACAGAGCTAGAAAAATGCTCTTGAGTTACAGGTTGCTCAAAGAGAACATTTGTTAACGCAAACGTGGCCAATTCTGTTTCATGAGGTTTAAAAGCTGAGTGATGAGTCTGCAGCACATGGAGATGAGGGTTCTAGATGGAAACATGTCTGGCTCATTTTGGATCAGAAGTCTCCATGGGGAGCCTCAGTAATGTGAGGCAGAGTTTCAAGCATCTGAAAAAGCCCACACTCATAATGTTGATGAGGATGACAGCCTTTATATTAGGTGCTTTAGGAATAATTTAATCAATCCTTTAAAACCTACGGAAAATCTGAAGGATATATTTTCTTGGGGTTCAGTTTCCAGTTTATCACTTTTTCCTTCCATATGGAGACTACAGGCAACTTTCATAAATGGCTGGATCTAAAATAATTCCCAAGTTACACTTTTCAAAAATTTAGAGGTTTTATGCAAACTGGATTAGTTTTAAGTTCTCAAATGCTAACTCATTGAATGATTTATTCCAAACAAGAATATCCTTTTTTTCCCCCCCAGATGTCTGTAGTATTTGAGAAAGGGTTTTAAATGAGCCTTTTAATATACTGCATTATGTTTCTTGAAGCTTCACTGTGAAGTGTGATGAGCGGAGGAACAGTGATTAATTGTAGTTTGCTGTCTTGCATTCCAAAATAGCAATTTTCCAATTTAAATCTCTTGTATATTTTTGTAAGAATGTAATTTATATTCTCCCTCCTGTGACTTCCCAAGTTAAGACACGATTTAGATATAATTCCATAATATTAGAATTTGGGAAAATGAAGCTCTTTTGACTGAATATTCAAGCAAAGAATGTGTTTTGGGCTATGCCATAAATCACACTTGTCAGATCCTTCAAAGGAATTATTCTGTACCACTACCTTGTCTATTATTTAGAAAGCACAGACACTGAACAAGATAATTCAGCAGTACTGCATCTGATTTACATATGGTTGTCTCCCTTTAATCTAAGGCTTTGAAAGCACTATCTATTTTCAATTTAACTTCAAAATTGTTAAATTTTATTTTGATTGCCTCATAATTGCACTACATGTGCATATTTAGAGCTTTTTGGGCTTCTTCTAGAAGGCGATCTGGGGGTTTGATGATAACTAATGAACCATGGCAACCAAGTGGTGCTGAACTCTTATATTCAAGATACATAACTCACCATGAAATTACTGACACTTTAGGTTAGGCTGCTCTATTGTTCTAAATACTTTTCAGGAAATTTCCTAATGGAAATCTTCAATGGAACCAAGAGACTAATTCACAACAGACAAGCAAGCATAAGGAAGCAATTTTCCAACTTGTTCCAGAATTTTACATTTCAAGTACATCTTTAATAATACATTAATTCCCAAATCTTCTACTGGACCCTCCATGTCAAAAAGTTACCTATGAACCACTTTCCCACAGAGATACTTTTCAACAGAAATGTTTGTTTTCAAGTCATTTATATTAAGAAACATCACATTTTTATATGGCAGATGGAAAGCTGACATAATTATTTATAAAAATAAACTAGCAAGTGAAATCCAGTTGAAAACCTAAGAATTTAAATATGCAACTATGGTGTAGAGTTCTCTGTTCCCAAAGTTTAGAATATATTATTTTGATTTCTTAAACCACTATTTATAAACCGAAATATCAATTTGCAAAACAAAAAAAAATAAAATTTTGTGTAGTGTTGAAACTTGTGCCATGCACTGCCCTATAAAATTATAATTNAAAAAAAAAGGAGAAAAATATATGAAAAAGTAGGAGTTGTTCTAATAGAAGAAAGCAAATCATTGCAAAAACAGAGCTAGATTAAGATTTGAGACAATTCTTACTGTAGAACTTTATTGAAGGGGAAAGATGAAAACAGTAGTACTCACCAGCTGGAAAGCTTAAATTGGGAAAATACTTTGGAATATGTGCTGACAGTATGTATATGACCTGCATGATAATAATTAGGGCAATTGCCCAGGAATTACTATTTAATTATTTACTTTATTTAAGAATTAAAGACATAAAATTTTGTGTAGTGTTGAAACTTGTGCCATGCACTGCCCTATAAAATTATAATTGTAGCAAGACTTAAGTGAAACTGTTTTGTGAAATCAATACAGATGTGGCAGAGTATGCCTCAGACTGGACTGCACAGATTATTTGGGTCCACACATAAACACAGGTTTGACTGAAGAACCTGGACACCTTCAGGGCTTAACAATAACCTCATCAGTTTGTTTAACGGCAGCTGGATTTATTAGTATAAATAGCAATCACATCTTTGATTCAGACAAATAAATACATTTATTAGCGCTTCAGTTTCAGGTGATTTAAACACTAAAGCAAAACTCAATGAGATGCAGGCACCTGAAACATATAAAACCTGAAAAAAAATTATTCTACCAGTCGATTTTGATAGCCAAATAAAAGTTTAAAGGTGAATCAAGAAACACAAGTAGGATTTTGCAAATATTTAAGTATTTATTATTAAACCTGCTGGAGTTTTGTTATTTTAAAAATCTCACGGTATCTATAAGCATGTTTAAGTCTGTAACTATACTTATTTTTCTCTCTCCCTCCTTCTCTATTCAAAAATATAGGAAGGCCTGAAGTGGTTTCCCACTCGGAATGATTCACCTCTGTATGTAATGATTGTTATTTCCTAATAAGCAATAATAAACCCCAAGAGGACTATTTCAAGGGCTTGTAAAAATAATACTAAAAACCAAAGATTTTCCTTTGGAAAGCCCAGACTGCACCAAACAGCAAATGTTTCAAGTTTCATTCCCATCTCAGCATTTTAACTCCTGTTCTGTACAGCCAATGGCCTCACCGTACATCTTCAGGACTACATTTTTACATTTTTAAAATGCTGCTAAACACTACTTTTTGGGAGGTGGGTTGTCAGGGGGGGAGGGGGGAATTTTTTAAACTATTTTAAACACTTTGTGGTGTAGCCTCTTTCTTCCGTATAAAAGCCAAGGCCCCTTATTTAACATAGGGGAAAAGCACAACTCAGTTCTTTCAGTCACTGAATACTTCTCTTTTTGAACACATGCTCCCTTGTGACAGAGGCTGCATCACAACCTCCCTTGTTAAAGTCCTGGCACTCTGTTATTCACCATAAGCTATGGAAATGCCGCTGACTACTCCATTAGTTTCTGCTCTGTAAGTAAAATATCAACTCTGTACACCTTCACGTGTTTCTGATACGAATCAAAGTGGTGCTAGGAGCCTTAGCAAAGACATTGTTTGGTTTAGAAAAAAATTAAATGAGGCAAAGACTTCATCTGGAGAGTCTGCTTTGACAGTTTTAACTTTCTATGAAGTGGACATATGTATTTGCATAATGAATGCATCTAACTTTGAGCAATCATCAGCGAAACAGGGATATCCCTCCAGCAAAAGCAATTCCTTACTGTTTGCCTAAGTGTCATAGCACAATGCAATGACATCTGAATGTCCCCACCACTATTGTGGGCAACAGAGGCAAGAATTATGTTTTTCCTCTCACCTTACAAAAAATCCCAAATGTATATGCAGAAGAAAAAGTTAATTACACTGACCAATCAAAAAGAATAGTGAAACAGGTATTTGTTGGTTGATGGAAACCTAAAATTAAGCAAAAAACCATGAATGATTTCTTTCTTGAAAGCTTCAGAGTATACCTCCTGCTAGCAGCTTTGGGAATCTTCCTGTACTGTTCTAAAATTGGTAAAAAATGGATGTAACTTTGCAACATAATTTTCTACACTGGAAGTTTCCTGATTGCATATGTTCTCATACAGTAGTATCCAGTTCAATCCTGTTTGGTGTTTTCAGGTGAAAGCATAATCCAAAAGAACTGGCCACTAAAATAAACAGAGCAGAAAAGCAAAACAACAAATAGGTAAGGCATATGCATCTAGCAATTATTCCTGTTGACCAAACCTCAAAGGCAATATGGGAATTTTTCCTATAGAACAATCCCTACCTGTTTATGCAAATAGACCACCTGTGTGCCTTAACCGAAAGCTGTGGGAATGTTTTTTTACTTGCACATACTGTTTTCAATCTACACAAAAGATACATCTGTAGGCATGGTGTGTGAGCTCACAGCTCAAACAGGGGAGTGTAACCAGACTGATCCTCCACGGCACTGAAGATCTATATACTGTAATATAAACTTAATCATCTGTCACAGGACACAAAACTTTCATGGTAGATACTGAAGGAAAAAGCAATTTTTCCTGTACTTGTTACAGCTCTAAATCACTAATGAAAGAATACGAGGGAACAATCTTGCTATTGTATATCAAAAGAGCTTACTGTCTGCTCCTTGAAGTGTTTGGATATTATTAAATTCTGAAGTCATAGGTAACTAGACAAGTACTGTATAGAACTTCAGTCAGTGCCTTCTGACATCGAGGACTTTCGTGATAGTGATAATTAGCTTTAAAATATTTCTCCGAGATCATGAGATTCAACACTTAACTGTGATGGCTGAAACAGAAACTGCACATGGCAGTTGTTCAGGGCAACTGGAAGTCTACTCCCTGAACAGCCACAACCTACTTTTTGTTTCAATTTGATCAACAGAGTGGTTGCCAGCAAAATGTAAGTTACGTATTAGCATAAATATATTGAGATCTGAAAGGGCTGCTATAGACAGCACATGTAAATTATTTACATCTAGTCAACCCAAGTGACTGCAGACATTGTAAGAAGCACAGCTGCTGCCGGTGCTAGAACCTTGAAGCTGTTTCTTAATATGAATATTCATCATTACACTCTTAGAAGACTGTAGGGGAAAACACAGTCAATAGAAGTATATTCTGTGTTTTGTAATCAGTAAACAACCTAAGCAAAATAGTATGTGGAGGATATAGAGCAGCTGCTCTTTCCAAATGAATGCCTAATTGTGAAATATTTAGACCTCAGCACTATGATTTTCTTAACAATTCTTTTTCTTGTTAGGGTACATTGGACGTCCTTGTGCTTTATTTAGATCTTCTTTTTTTCTCCTCCACTCACACGTTACCACAGGGTCTAAAGCAAACAATCATGGAACAAGGGATTCAGATAATGTAACTTCACAATAATGACCTACATTTATACAATGCTTCTTATCCCCAGGCATCCCTAGACACCACAGTTACAGCATATGTGGTAATTTCCCACTGATAAGCAAAATATACTTATGGCATAGGTAATCCATTTGCCACGGACACTTTGGATTGCTGGAGAAACCCATAATGTGTGCACCACTGTTTGACTCCCGGCCCTCAGGCAGAAGAGTGGTTTGAGCGTGGAGTGCAGCAAAGTGCACTTTGGAACCTCACCAGTGAACTCTAGAATATTATGCAAGTTAACATTCCAGAACTTAGGGCTGGTAGTTGAGAACATATGGAAACAAGATTTCCTTGCCACATAGAGGCCATTCAGTAATTGTGACTGCACAGGTAAATTCCTAAAACTGTGTGTAGTCCGTGTGTAGTCCAGAGTAACTCATCACAGGGATGCCAGCCAGCAATAGACATTTGCTTTCATGGCAGCACCTAAAAAATCTCCTCTATAATGAAAACTCTCATTCTTAGAACTGACTATGCCTTTGAACATTCCAGTGTTGGCCTTCATAAATACAGTGACCACGATCTAGGACTTTTTAATAGCTTCATTCTTGTTCATTTCATATTTTTTTTTCAGAAAAAGATTGGTCTGTTTAAATTATACGCTATCCTAAGAAACAAATACAAGCAGTTTTATCTGTGCAACAATAAAAACCGTAAATCTTACTGTTCCAAATACCTTCTAAAGCCTCTAAAGGAATAAAAAGGTGCTATTATTTCCAAAAACACTTTTTATTTTCAGAAAATACATTATAGTGTTTAAACAATTTTTTATAGATCTGAGAGTGCCTAAACATCCCAGCAACAAATTAGAAACATAATTTTTCAGCAAAAAAAATTAGGATGCATATCTTCTTGTACTTCCCCGAAAGAGAAATGTGCTTATACAACTTCAGGTATTGCAGTGATAAGGAATTTTTATTTATATTTCTAGAATGGAATGCAATTCCTCGACATTCTAAAATATGAAATTCAAAAAGTCTTATATGTATGGTCATAACTGCTGCATGAATCTTCCCAGCTGAAAAGGTAAAATCTGTACAGCAAGCAAATATTAGTGCTCACCTGGTGTAGGAGAAGAAAACCAGACTGAGGCATTGAACATCTAAAAGCCAGCTGATCTCAAAGCACAACCACCATGTTTTGTACTGAATTAGATCACCAGCTTTTATTTATAAGGAATCAACAACTATTGCCACCAGACATTATATTCTGAAAGACAAAGCTCTTATATCATTAATATTACTGGGAGCTCCTCTGATAATGCAAATACCCAGTAAATGGATATTTTCTGGGCATCAATTAGCACCACAGATTCACCTCTTGCCATTTTGTTCTCCTAAATCCTATCCACATATAAAGGCCATGAAAAAAATCAGTATATTGAAAGGTTGTACAACACACAAAGTTGTACAATACAACTTCCCTGTACTTTCTACTCAAAGTGTTTCCAAAGAAAAACAGAGGGACACAGATATAAAACAAGACAGAAAGGGGTTGAGGAGAAGCTACAAACAAGTCAACTAATTGTTCTTGACCACATTTTTGTTTTTCCTGTACTTACTGAATGCTTCAGGTGAGCTTCCCTACTGTAAGGATTCCAATACAGTTCCCCATTCAATGGACATGGTGAGCGTCACCTTCTGGATCTTCAAAAGTCAATCACACAACCCCACGGCTCTTCCCCTCATGCTGGGAGTGACCCTTAGTTCTGGCATTACTCCTTCAGCCCTAGACAAGGAGTTTCTGACCTGCACTAAGGATAAAGTCACATTCCCAGCCATCAAGAATGGCAAGTTCCACACACAGCAGGCTTTCCATGCTACCAAGGTACAGTGCCAGATGTTCTGATAGATATTTAATGACTATGACATTTCATTTTTATTTATTTAGTCGTTGAAGGGAATTATTACTATTATAGATAATTTTCAAATTATTAGAGCATATCAGATGATGTTTTTCTTCATTTTTTGCTACTAAATGGTAGCAGTGTAGAACATTTAATACAGCTTTACATCTGCTGTATCTCAAAATGCAGCCGAGGAATTAAAAATTAATAAATAATGGGGTTGTCTTGCGTTGACAAAGAAATATACTGTAGCTCTCCTTTTTCTTTGCTTTAATTTTAAAGAGAATAAATGCTGCAAGGCATAGGTATCACAAGGAAACAGCTGGATGAAAAACAGAAATACCACTCAGCCTGAATCTTCTGTAATAAGTTTTAAAGAAGGTCTTTCACATTTTCTATCTTTACAGTTACTATGCCATATGGGGGGGGAGGGGGTGAGGAGTGGGAACTAAAATATTTCAAGCATGTTTTCCCAGGGGAATAAATTGAGAAAAGAAGAAATATTTCTTTTTAATGTCAATTTTTACACGCAATCCCTATCCTTTTGTTTGTTTGTTTGTTTTAAACCCTGGTGATAATGGTTTTAGATTTAGCATTTACTTCAAGAGCTTGGAATGTTTGTATTTGGATAAGTAAAAAAACATAGGTTTTTTATACCTACAACCCAGTAAAGCCAAATAAATGCATTTGTTTTCTGAATCTTTCCAAAAAATTATTAATGTACCTCTATGCATAACAAATATTGTCAGTCACAATGAAGGATAATCTATTGAATGATATTATTTTAACTGTTTTAATTCCCTTTACTAACATGAAGCAAATATTTAATTAGAACAAGTGATTCTTTTTTGTCTTAAGCTTGTGTTCTTTGTTTTAGAACTTTCATTTTCTGAAAAATTGTTTTTAACTACCTATTCCTTATCAGCAACTATCCTTCTAATATCTGCTTTCTCTTTAATCTCCTATGCTTGCTGTTCTTTTTCTCTCTCTTTATTTTTACTTTCCCTATCTCTGCTTTTCCTTCTCCACAGAAGCTTATTTCCTAATCTGTCCTACAGAAACTCTTTCTGTAGTATTTACAAGCCCTAATTTTCAGACAGATGTTCTAAGCATATGCTGAGGTGCCTTATGATTCAGGGCTTTACAGATGTTATAGAATCAAAATTCTCTTAACACTCCTTTGGCATAGCTTATTATAGAGACACAGAGGCTGAGAAGTTCTGACCTCCAAAATATGAAGGATCTCTACAAAGGCAGAGCTGGCATTTAACTAAGCCTTTGTTATTTTGCTTTCATAGTTTAAATAGATAATAAATACAGAAAAGAAAAAATCTGATACAACAAAACTAATGAGAGAATCTGTGTTACAAGCGTATGAAATGCAGAGTGAAAATGCACTTGAGTGTGTACAAGAAATCACTGGATCACAGAGTTGTCAGGGTTGGAAGGGACCTCTGGAGATCACCCAGTCCAACCCCGTGCCAAGGCTGGGTCACCTGGAGCAGGTGACACAGGAGCGTGTTCAGGTGGGGTTTGAATGTCACCAGGGAGGGGGACTCCACAACCTCCCTGGGCAGCTGTGCCAGTGCTCTGCCACCCTCAGTATAAAGAAATTCTTCCTTATGCTGAGGTTTTAAAGGTTTCCAAACTTCTTGTGTCCATTTATGGCCCTGTCCTTTCACTGGCCATGACTGAAAAGAGCCTGGCACTTGCCTTTGAATATTTATATGCTGTAATCATATCCCCTCTATCTTTTCTTCTCCAGACTAGACAGGTCCAAATCCTGGGCTGCTCAGAACTAAATACTCATCAGTTAGAAGAACTTTGGAAAAAAAAAAAATTCAACTTTAACTGCTTACAGTCCACTAGGCAATGGAGCAAAAAAAAAAAAAGAATAATGTTTAGAAAAATATTTCTGAACAAAATGAAATTGTGACCCCACTTTTTAATATTAAAAAATCTTTCTTCATAGCCAATTACAGCTGCCAATTTAGCAGAGTCATTCAAGATGCAAGTTGTTTCATTAAAGTAATAAAGAAAGGAAGACAATGCTCTAAGATTGTTTAAGATACAGTTTGGCTGATTCTCTCTCCAATTAATGAATGAATTAATTAAACTTGACAAAAACCAAAATGCACTAGGCAGTTCATCCAAGAAGCAATCCCAATTTGGCAGATGACTGTAAGCCAAAGAGCAGCTGAGGTTACCTGAAAACTAACTGGTCAAAAGAAAACATTTAAGCCACTGGGGTTGGGACTTGCACATTTCTGCTTTGATTGCAGTCACAAACAAGCTCATTTGAGTGAGTTAAGCACAGCTTCAAGTGGAAGAGTTAGGGAGCCAAAGTGCCTTGGAACAGAAACTCATCAAATCTGCAGTATCCATTACTTTTCCCTATGCAGATTTTTCTCACACGCAAATACAGTACCATGGAAGATACCCACCATGGAATTATTGAGTAAATTGTGACCCCAGTTGCACATCTAAGATGAGCATGTTTGTGCATCAGCTGTGGTCTGAGATCTAAATTTTCTCCAAGTTTGCTGGCTCTGGGCTTGATGGTTTAGGTTAACTCTTTCTTTACACTCCAATTTGGAAAAAAAAAGAAAAAAAATTTAGGTGCTAATTTCTCAGCNGTGGGCTAAAAGCGTTTGGGATACATAAAAGCTGCATAAAAGCGTATATGAAGGGGGATATGAGAGAGGAATGTATAAAAAGCAAAAAAATCATTATGGCATCACAGTCGGCAGCTAATTAACAATCTGAATGGAAACATGAAAAAACTGTACTACACAGTGAAAGGGAATGCCTCAAGAGTTTCCAAATATAATCCTATCTGCAGGTTTGTCTTGGTTTTTGGTATTGTTTTTCGATATTGTTTTTCCGTGGCAAAGTTGTTTCAGAACAAACTTCATTAATTTTGCACTGAGAAATACCTCACAGACATGTTTATCTTTAATTATTGTAATTTCTTGCTCAGATTGATGCTTTCTCTAAATGGCAAATTCTTACTTTGAGTGACAAGTGATTTTGAGTAATTTGAGTGTTTACAATAGTCTTCTCACATTCAAACATAGGTTTGTTTTCCCATTTGTCTTATCTCATACCTATCTACAAAGGGAAACAGAAAGTAGATTAAGGATTTCAACTTAGACTTTTTTCATTTTCAGAAAAATTATTGCTTATGAATATTGCGGCTCTTGGGAGTTACACTTCAGAACTTCACACAAATGCTTTTAAGAAAGACACCACCACATCCTTCTGTGAGATTCTAGACTATTACATCCATGATAGCAAGGCAAGTAAATAACATTCTTCCTAATATTTAATAAATGTTACAAAAAACATTTGTGCACAGGGTTGAACAGTCAATTGGTGCACAACATTGACACTCAAATTAAGCCAATTTCAATCAGAGTCAAAATGGCAGTATCATCCAAAAACCAGCAGGTAGATGAGAGGTGTTGATGACAGATTTTGATGACAGATATTGATGACAGGTATCATCTCATTGAGGAAAAAGTTGGCCATGGTTGTCAACATCATGTGATTCTCTGCTGTATGGGACAGGACACCCAGGAGGGGTTGCTCCACAGGGGGCACCCATCACAATCTCTCATGATGGCCACTAGAGAATTTTCCTTTCTCTGCCTGTTTTTCCCTAGGCAATATGGACATAGCTGTAGGTCATCAGCTACATCTCCGTGGAATAAGAAAAACCTTTGCGCATGACTGGCTGCCTCAGCTTTGTGTTCTCTAGTTTGTTATACCAGTCATTAAAATACATTATTTATTCTTCATCTGCTACTTAGGAGCCATTGTCTGCTTCATGTTTTCTGCAGAATGGTGTGGAAAAAAAAAATACTTAGCACTAATTGTTACTAAGAGGTCACAATCAGGTGAGTAAATTCACATTTCCTCTAGTTTCAAACCCAAGCGGAAATGGCACATGGCTGCAACGAAGTCAGAAGACACAGTAGCAACAAGTGCTGCCCTAGTGCTATTAGACTGCACAAGAACAAGCCACTTTATTTTAGTAATTGTATGATCAGAATGATGATATGACATGGAAGCAAGTTTATTGCTTTTTGTAGAATTTGCTCTCTGGAGTCTTTTAAAATAGAGAATTTGACCCCTTTTTGTTACAATGACCTTTTGGGGTGCATGTCTTGGTTGATGTTTCCTGTGAACCCCAGAAGGTCATCATTGCAATGAGGTTTTTTTTTTTCTTTTTCCCCATGGTCACTCTCAAATTTATCACCTCCAACTTTAATATTTAGGCCCAAAGGATAATGGTAACAAAGACAACAGAGTGCAGGGGGTTTGCTCAGCTGTTTGTCTCATTGTTCCTTTTTTGAACTAAGTGGAAGAAGGGAAAGATAAAAGAAAGAAAAATCAGTTATTCTTTCTCTCTTGTGAATGCAGCCATGAGAAACTGTGCTCCACAGGTCGTGAGACTTAAATTACAAAGGCTAAAGGCTGGTTTCAGTCACCTCACATCAGAGCACATGTCTGCACTTTTTAATTTATATTCTCCCCTCAGTTTACAGAAGGCTGCCTGGATCAACAGCATCCTTTGATCTCCCTGAAAGTCACTTGTCCCTAGGTAGGGACACCACATAGAGGTAGTCATCTCTGTTCCACTCCCAGCGTCCTGCTGTTTTAGTCTTTCAGTTGTTTCCAATCCATCTTTTAGAGATACACACAAACATGCTCTTCCTAGCCAGCTCAGCAAGCTGTCCTACCCGGAAAGCACAGAATGTGTCTCTGAAATGGCTTTTTAACAAGTTTCACAAGGATGCAAAATTACCTAAAACAATGCTGTAGATGGTCAGATGGAGCTGTCCACAACAGGCACCTGGAACTAACATGCAACTGCCTCAAGCTAGGGAAAGCAAATTTGAGAATAAAGCACCTCTTAGAGAGCAATTGCCCATGTGTGTTCCCACTGTGAGAGATTCACATTTGTGAAAAGCAAAATCTTGGCAGGCAACCCCTTGATGTGCAGAAATTTGCAACTTGTTTCAGTCTAAGCAATTTTCCCATCCTTACCAGGGAGCACTAAGGCTGCAATTGTACCCTGATAATCACAGCTACTGAATTCTAAGCAAAATGAAATTTCAGCACAGAGTCAACACTGCTAGATACTAAAATGCTTAAGAGAAATGGCATTTAATTAAAATATCCAGAACTTTTGTAGCTAATGCATCAAATTTTGTATACTAGAAACCTAAACCCAAGATTACTGGAAATTTTAAACAGGCATTAAACAACATGAAGATCTGGCATTATTCTGATAAGAGCTGCAAAACACAACAGTGCTCCTCCACCCAGCCTCTCACCAAAATGTGAGATTAGAATATGTGATACTACATACCCTGCTCTTTCATATCTCTCTTTAGATATCTCACTGTTTCAGAAAAAAAGCTTACCCAGGAATAAATGTAAAAAGAGGGTTTAAATGTCAGTATTTCCTAAAGGTAAACCCAGTCATTCAGTGCATTTCTAGCACTCGCCAGAAACATCTGGTCTCTCAAATAGTGAAAAGTGAATGAGTTGTATCATGGGTTTATCCCAGCATGGTAAAAACTCTGATCTAATCGTGACACTAAGATCAAAATGAAAAAAAAAAAAATAATCAGAGCAGAATAGCACAAAGTAGAGCATGCTGTGAGAGAGTCTGAAATGGTTTAGTGAGCTAGGAGAATTGCATATTTATTAGGTAAATTTTCCTGGCCTCAGACAGCACACGTTAACTCTCAGCCTCTTTCTAGGATTTAGAAACAATTAAGGAAAGAGCAGGGTATTAGTTACACAAACTGTTACTTTCACTGCACATGATAGCACACCTTCTTGCAGTCTCAAACACCAGACCAAATCCTAGACACCAATATGAATTTGAGCAATCAAGTCACCTGAAAATTCTGTCTGTTTGAGCAAACTGCTGCATGTGACTGATATAAACCCATCCTCAGACTTGCATGGCCAGCCAAGGTGGAAATTTACCTATTTTCAAACTAATCCTAAAATATCAATAGAAAGCACTGCTCTCTTGAGTTGTTCACTTTCTCCAGAATGGCAATTAGAGTTGTTTTGGATTAATTTTGTAGTATTAAGCTTGTCAGATGAGCAACATCACCACAGACTTAAAGCATGAAGGAGTCCAATGGAATGGAATGGAAACTGCTCACTCAAAATCTTTTTTTGAGCTGCAGCTTTTTTGCATGAGATGATAAGGTTCCACAGACTTCTATATGTCTCCAGAAGGGGGAAAAAAAAGTTAACATAGTTAAATAATTGTTTTTTCATCATAGATTTCTGGAGTCTTGAAACCTTTTATAAGAAATGCTTCTCCTACCCACTCTCTATTTCTAATGGTTTTCCCACAAAGTGCTACCTTCTGTCTCTATTCTTTTTTTTCTTATAATTTAACTGTTTTCCAAATTTTTAGTCAACAGTAACATTACAGGAGATAAGCAACTAACGATCAATTTTTAAAAGATTATGGGTCTTAAACCTTAGAGACAGGACACAATAGCACACAGTATGCAATTTTATCTGTGAGACATCCAATTTCTACCATTAAACTACACTATATAAAAGGAAAAAGTACACTGTAAGCACAGTTATTTCGTCAAACAAAATACTCAAGGATTTTTAAGGTGCAAAAAAAAAATTGCAAAATCATATGCCATAAGGCTCTAACTATGCTAAAAATAATACCAAAGTCTTGTAGAATATTATTTTGTTTAAGGAGTGGCAGTTGTAGGATGTCTGAATGCATACAGGCACCAGCTTCCTAATGATTAGCACAGTTTCATTGACAGGCTCGGCTGCGGAATCACAAAGCAAACATAAATTGCAGCAAATTAGCAGAAGATTTTTTTCTTTCAAAGAAAAAGTTTAATGGATGTTTTGCCTGAGGAGCCGATTTCAATGGCGTCTCAGCAGACGAGGCCGTGCTGCCAGGAACCACAGGAGCGTACAGTAAATTTAATAATGGCCCTGTGCCACAGCATGGTTTATACAGCTACACAGCAGATCCCCAGTCAGGCACAGGCTCTGCACATTCAGCACAGGAAACTGAACATTTCAGTGCCATGAAGGCCTGGGTCTCATTAGGCAGAGCTAGAACTTGTGGCTGTCTACAAAGATAGCTGCCTCTTAAAAATCCATCTTGCTTCCAATGAATTTAACACAGTTTTATCAATAAATTCCATCACAGCAGAATTTAGCCCATAAACAAAGTTACTGAAAGATGCCAAAAAGAAAAGGAGATTTGGAAATATTTGAGAAAAGATAAAAATGAAGAAAATGTGATATCAGGAGGTCTTTTTAATACATCTTATTGATCACCAAATTAATCTCTCCCAATTTAAACACACAAAATGAAATATCAACTTCACGCTGCAAACATGTGAATTAAAAAAAAAAAATCCACGCAAGGGATATTGATATGAGAGCATGCCATTTGAGTTGCAATTGGCAATAATTGCCAGTCTCCGTTCCAGAACATTTTAATTTACTCATGGCAAACTGACATTCAGACAGGTAGAAAAAATTATTTCCTACTTTTAAAATCAGCAGAGAAATTGCTTCCAGTCTGATCTTTACAAGTGGCTAACCCCAGCATAAACACAGGGCAAATATCAGCACTGAAAGGAAAGAGTTTTCAGAGGTGATGCTTAATCATGATAGCCACATCATTGCTTGCTTATTTTGCTGTCTGCAGAATTGATACATATGTTCTCATGAATAAATTCACTGATCTCTCTCAAAAATTAATATGAACAGGCATCATGCTACAGAAACATATCCATTTGGGATGCTCTAAAACCATCTGGGAAAAAGTGGACATAAAAATAGACATTGAAGATGAGTAAGTATTTTGTTATTATCACCATTTTCAAGTGTCTCTATCATCGATGAACTCAGACCTCAAACATCATTATATACTTGATGCTTTTCTCAAAGAGGTATGAATTGTTGCTGCTAGTTTGGAGTGGACAAAAGCGTTCATTGTCATGTTAATGCTGACATATCTTCTACACGTCTGACATATTTTCTTTGAACAGTTACACTCCTCAGTCTGCTGGATAGCAGAAATCACTCTCTGTATACAGCAGCACAATAGATGAACTGTTTATTTATTTGTGTCCCACTCACATCCCACAGGAATGAGTCCCAAATTCGCTCTTCCTATTCAGCCAGAAGAGCCATTGTGGGTGGTGAGCAGGAGTGCACCTGTGAATCCCCGTGATGACCCAGGTCAATAAAGTCAGAGCCAGAAGAAAACTTTAAATCTCCTTTTTGAGTCCACACTGTCCTCAAATTGTTTTGCTGTCCTGGAGGCTGGGGACAGAGGGGACATTTTCTGTTCTGACAGTGCTATTGCATTCTATCTTCTTAAGGTAATTACTCTGGCTTTCTTGAGATATAGTAGATTTTGACTTAAGGCCTTTTTATGCCACTCCAAGAGGAAAAAATAATAAAGGTTTTAAAGTGCTTGAAAATAGCCTCAAGTCCAGTCATAAATAACTACAGAATTACATCCTAAATGTTTACTTAGCTGAGGGAAGAGATAAATCACATTATATCTAAATGGAATAAATATACTAATAAATAGAAATTTTGGAGCACAGATGGCAGTAGAAATAAATATCACTGCAAATCTTTTTCTTTTAAAAGCTGATTTAAAGTGAACATAAATGATGACACAATCATATTTTAAGGACAAGTGTAGGTTAAATAATTTACATATATTAAATAGCTAAGCCNTAAGGGGATCACCTGACAATCACTGCCAAAAGAAAAAAAAAGAAAAAAAAAAGGCAGCATGGACAGGACCATTTATTTTTCATGATGGTTAGACATTTTTGTTGCTCGCTATGGCAGAATAGTATATGAAGCCTAATTACTTTATGTTACTTTCTTCAAAAGTTAAAACATATATATAGAAAACTTAAAGAATTTCATTACTACAGTGAGATTTCCATAGAATTTTTTACTAAAAGCACAGGCAATATGCAGCGATTTCTGCAACCACACTGGAGTGGATTACCATGGCTCTCCTTTGTGCCTTGGCAGCACACGACCAAAATACAATTACAGGATCACTGCCACCTGCCAGCTTGAGGAACCAAACCACATGTTCCCATGGAATAATAAAGAATGTTAAGATTAAAAAGCAAATGAAGGTTAAATCCTAAAGGTCTTCAGAGACCTTTGGGCTGTGTGTTACTCCTTTTATCAATTTTACTCACCCACAAAGACAAAGGCTCTTCCCAGTCAAACAAGTCCATCTAATGAAATACCTGAATTTTCACACAACTGAACATGTACAATGTGCAACTTGTATTAAACCTCACCTTTGGATTTATAGCTTTTTCATCTTGAAGCAGGAAAAAGAAAATAGACAAATTGTTCACATTGTCAAAAACCCCAGAAACTCAACTAAGAATTTCACACTAAGAAGACATCTTAATGTGAAAAGAGGGTTACTGGTGTATATATCAGCCTGAGAAAAAAAATTTCCAAAATGTTGTCATTGGTCCATGATTAAATCCTCCCCCTCCCATTTTTCGCCTCCCCCCCCAAAAAAAAGCAATTATATTCTAATAGAGTGATGAAAAAAGGATTTATTCAGAATCACTTAACAGTGATACGAAGGAATAATTTTAATTATCTCTGAGAGTATATTAATCCAGAAGTTTTTGTCTTCGTATAAGACCACTTTTATAATTCTGTACATGTTCACATTTTTACTCCCATAAACTTACATATCAGATTTAATTTCAGAATATTCACAAAGGAATAGTATTTGCCAGTGTAGAGGTGCTTCTCAATAGTCCATATTTCAGTTTAAATAAACCTAAACATGAACAAGGGCTTGTGTACAGATATCCTATAGAGTTTCTTCCCCACACTTTCTATTATTCTTAAAAATTGGAAGGCTTTATGCCCTTAATAATTAAGATCACTTAGAACTTTGCTTCAAACTACTCAGTATTGCCCAGAATTTACCACCTAAAGCTGTACAACCACTAACACCTATAAACAAGGTTATGATTCCCTACAGACTTCCACATTCTTTCTCCTTCTTGCTTAAGCTTTCCAGCTTTCAAAGCTGTTTCATGCACAACTCCACCAGTATTTACACATCAGTAACTTAGTATGGCACAAACTGAGCAATATTAACCTCTGTTCCCAGCACCCCCTCCCCGTACTAATTACTTCTGGCATATCAAGCTGAAGACACAGCTCCCCAAGATATTGGCTTAGGCTGCAGAGCTGGCCTAAGAAGTTTATAAGCCTGCAATTTGCTCCAAAGTGGTCCCCCCACAACCACCACAGTTGTGCTGAATTACATGATGTGACTTAAAAATATCTTTGCCATCCCACTTCCACCAACACCCCCATTTTGGAAGGTATATGGGACCAACAGTTCACAGAAACTGAAAAGTAAAAGGAACAGAATTCCTGCTCTTAGAGAGCTTCTATGTAGGGTTAAATTATAAGGGTGTTAGGGGAATTTAATGTTTCTACTTAAGATGATATTCCTGCTCTGAATGTAAAGACTCTTTTGTTTTGACTTTCAAAACTGACGTTTTCCAAAGCACCTAAATTTAATAATATTTTTTCACAACACGACATTAATCCCGACTTCATTATTCCTTGAAAACTGGGCTGAGAAACAAGCTGAAGCAATTCCTTAGACAATTTATTTTTCTTCTGAGCAACTAGTTCAAAAAGAATTACACAGTTCAGAAATACTCAAATTAAAAGAAAAATCTTTTCTACATATCTGAAACTACAATACACTGCATTGTTGGTATAGGTTTGTGAATCAGCTTTTCTCTGTTGTCTGGTGTACAATATCATACACAGGGAAAGGTTAATCTTCAGAGAAAATATCATCTCTTGGCCCTGTGCATTTGTTGGAGTCCCACAAGCTTTCTTTGAAGTTGCCTGTCATCCCAGCAAAGCTGCTTTAAGTAGTTCAAATTAAATATCACTAGTATTACATGTTGGTAGCAAGTAGAGGCAAGAAAGAGAAAAGCTTTGGGGTAGAATTTCAGCGGGAAATAGGATTATGTTTGCTCTGTAACATGCCCCCCAAATTATGATTTTAAAAACTGTTCAGGCCTCAGTTGTACAGAAATTCAATCCACTCAGTTCTGAAAGTATCTGAACTTGATCTGACATGCCACTATTGGTCCCGCAAATTTGGAAACATTTTTCATTTATTCCTGGTAGTGCTTTCAATTACAGAGATACTATCATTTTGAATATTACCTTCTACGAAGACTTCCCCCCAGGGTTCACAAAAGGAAACCTATTAAAATGTGTCCCCATCCTTTTAGCAGGGAAAAAAGACAAGACTGAATACAACAGGAAAGAATGAAGCTCAACACTAAAGCAAAACTTGGCCGAGGAGCCACACTTGATACTGTATCAGAGGAAAGTTCTTGACTACAATCAAACTAAGGCCAAGCTAACATGATTTGGTGATTCAGAAGGTGGGATAAAGAGGGGGAAGGGGAAAAAGAAAAAGCAGAGTAGAAAGAATTTCAAGTAATTTCAAAATTTCTGGGTTTAGTTTCAAGAACTGGGTTTAATACTTGAAGAAGAGGGAAAATGCCATGACCCTCTACATGACTTTGGATTTCAGTATATTAGAATCAAGTCACTCAGCTAGTGCTTTGAGACTTGCCTTGAAACTCAAATTGTAACTGAATTTCAGTTTGCTGGTAGAAAGCATCTATCTTGTCTAAATATCAGGCCATTGACCTGATTAGAAGTTTTCTTAAGATTCACACTATTTAAAAGGGAGAGAATTTTAAAACATCAAAACATACTGTAGTGAGGACTCCCTTATATGGTATACCAGACTCCGAGTTTGAGATGATTTGCAAATGGTATCTGTAAATATTAATGCACTTTGACATCGGAGTTTGCATATCATACATTTTAAGTGTTTTTTAGTGTGTGGATGTTTACAGTGAAATGATGTGCTTCGGAATATGTCTGTTTTCAATTCAAAGTGTGGCTTCATTAAGGAGAGTGATAACATAAAGCTTAGCGGCGTGATCATTCCTCGAGAATTAGCACAAAATTGACGCGCATCCTTAATACAACCTTTTAATTGGGTTTGTGGGCACCAAAGAGCTTCATGAGCTTTAGCTGTTCTTCGCCCTCTCTTCTACAGTTCCAGCTTTCCAGTACCCAGCCTGGCTATTGACTGCTTTTAATACAGAGTGGTTTTCCCCAGCCTGCGACTTCATTTTGCAGCTGCCTTCATTAAGCAACCAGATACTAAAACCTCGTAAGATTCCTCCAGTCCTAGGAGCACTGTTTCCATCAGTATTTTTTTCATACTGTTATTACTAACTCTGTTACCTTCTTCATAATATCCTAGAATACCTAATCAGAAAATGGCTACAAAGAATTCCAAACACAAAATCGGCACACAAGATTCATAAGCCTCAATTAAAATGAAATATTGAAGGATCTTAAACATTGCAGGTGACATTGAGAGAATGACGACCCTTACAGATGTATGTACGAAGAAAAGTATGGATATTTCATTTAGATTAGCTGCTGGGCAAGTGGAGTGGCAGGCCCAAAGTGGTCAAGACAGGTGCAGTGCCCATTCTGAAGCATGGGAACTATTCATGAAAGCTATAAAAATGTCTGCATAGTGCATCTTTCTCTGTGCCTTTAACTTGGACTCTGAAACACCTCGATTTACCTATATCAGATTCAGGTCACTTTCTTTATACTGCGTTTAACAGAAAGGTTTTCTTTGCCCTAATCTTCTGCAGGATTTGGCAAAAATGAACGCACAGAAGACTGTGTGGAGAGACCGACAAAATCTCATTTTACAATGAGCACAGGAATGCCTCATATGTGTGCAGTTACTTTGAATCTAACCCACCTATGCAGCTGTCAAGCCAGAGCACATGCTGAGGAAGAACAGGTTGCCTTAGCAACCTCAGTCCTGTTGTAGAGACTTCAGAAAAACTGAGTAATTTTATCTTTCTGAAGCACCATTGTGCCACTGTGCTTAAATACCTTACACATAAAATAGACACACATTACCAAACTCTCCATACACACTTTGAGCTATTTTCATGCTTTGGGTTATAGAAGACTCTGCTTGGGAAAGATTTTTTCTCTTCTTTCTCACCATTTGTGACCCTTGCAGCTGTCATCTATTAAAAAAGGTCGCACTTACTCATTGCCTTTTTTTGGGGTTTGTTGGAGATGAATGACTGACGCCATTACAGAGTTAAAACTTCTCTTCCAGCTGTGCTGTGTATAATGATTAATCTAGCTCAGAAAACGACCAGCTACCTAAAATTGATTTTAATATACGATATTGTTGGGATGTTCAGAGAAATCTCTGAGAAGGCATAATGACTGCACTAGGCCAGTATGCTTATTATTGTGAATAGCTTTTGGCTACACAAATTTCAGGTCTGAACTGTACATAATATGCCATTAAATTGTAATAATTGAAAGTTCTAGAGAAAGAAATCTAACGATACCCAACAGAACAATTTTAGTTCCATGAGAATATATTTAATTAACCCTTAATCATTTTCACCTTTATGACACTTGAAACACTTCTAGGATTTGATTTACAAAATTATTATGCCATTAATAAGAGAAAGATATTATTGACATACCAAAATCCAATTTAATTACTCCCTTGATTCCTCCAGAGGCAGATAGAAGCTTGCAATCTTCCGACACTATGTTCCACTTTTAATATTATGAAATAAAAAATATCTCTGAGTAGGCCAGAAGTGTTGCATAATTGCTTCTGTCTGAGCTACAAGCACAACTATACCAATGTATTTTGGCTGCCTTGAAAGTTCTTTTTTGGCTTTTTCTGTATCAAGTATCCCACTTAATACTTTACTCTGTGCTAGAAATATTCTTGCATGAAAGAGCTTCTACTGTAACTGCCAAAGAACTTGGTATTGTTTTTGGTTTTTAAAGGTATAGTTTGCAATGTATTTAAGAAAATGGAAATTCCTGAACTAGGAATTCATAGCTCATCTAACTGACCACTCCAGAATTTGTATGTAAACAAGCAAAACATTCTTAAACTTGTTTCTAACTGTCAAGAAAACCATGCCGGTTCACTTGCATAATTAATAGACTGATATATCTTAGCAAGAAGCTAAAATTTACATACTGCAAAATCCACATAAAAGAGAGGAGAAAAAAGCCTAACAGAGTTGGGACAATAAAAGCTTGAAAGAATGTTGTCATCTATGCACCAAGCTCCATAGTTCTCCCTGCAGCACCATGTGCTGCCATGCAACATCACAGGGGTCTGACAGTTCAAGGTGAAGTCTATCCTGATTAGGTTTCCAACAAAACCAACAAAAAATAAGTAATCTTTGTTGACAGCCACAGGCAACACTTTCCTTGCTCTTTTTACAGCTTTTCTAATTCTCCTAAACACCTCAACTTCTCTGCATTTTCAAGGCATGTGTAAAGTCCTACTTCATTTGAATTTTATACAAATTAGGCCACTGATATTTGTCATCAGAAATTCCAGATATTCATTGCAGAGAGATATCAGAAAAGATAAGATGAACAAATTGAGATTTCTTCAATTCGTTCATTCCACCATCTTGCCCTGCATTGTAATTTTGTGCACAGCTATCTTTATTTCTCATGTGTAAAGTGAGTCTCAGTGGCAAAATAATCATATAAAGTATTTAGATTGGTATGTTATCAGGGACAAATCTTTTTCATTCTCAGCTACTGGAGATGAAAATCAAATGTGTTTTAAAGTACACTTGAGGCATTTCCTATCCCTTCTCTTAATAGCAGGTTACATGTTTATTGGTAGCTAGCAACTACGAAGTCTTAGCCAGGAATATGTAATATTATTTTGGAAAGTACTACTGAGAGTGGGTATCATGATTAGTTCAGCTTTTGGCCACTGGATAATTAAGCTTCTATATTTTGTATAAATCCTGCTCACAAAAGTAGCATTAAGACTGTTTTTACATTTTAGGCGTCAAAAGGTTCAAAAGATGCACTATCCATAACAATTAATTAACAAATGTGAAGGAAATCTAAGCAGCAAAATTATTTAAATGCATCCTTTGTGTAATAGTGGAACGATATTTAGAGTATCACCCTTGTTTGCGAGCCAGGAGAAAGAAGACATTGTGAGAGGAGAATGACTACCAAATTCTCAACACCAAACAAGAGTCAGAAAACTGTAAAAACTCAGCGGCAAATACAAGAGAAAATAATAAATACTCCTATTTTTATACACTATAAATATAGTGTGTGATTTTTTTCAAATGTGTATGTACACGTGCAAAATATCAAACAGTGCAAGCCTCAGGATATCCATATCTACACTTGTGTGCAATGTTGAATTACCTGCCTTGCATCTGGGCTATTAGTTACTCACTAATTACACGTTCCCAAAGGATAAGACTCTTGTCTCATTTGGTGTGAGAATGTGCCTGTTTTGATCCTAGCTCTGCAGTGAAGCGGCTGGTGTTTATAAAACCACTCATTTAATGCTGAATGCTGACCCAATATTTAGAAGTTTTGTGGTTCGAATTATACCTCAGTATTACTTAGTACACTCTCCAAACATTACAGTGAAGAGAGAATTTGGTTCCTTCTGAAATTTTTATCATATCAAGTACTCTATTACCCAAGTCTCTCATGAACTTTAACTAATGTATTTTTACAGTGCCTTGTTTCTAATATCCTCAGCAAGACTCAGGAATATCCACTGTTCAGTGTGTTCAATATGAAATAATTAGGATTTTTCTGGAAACATACATGTTTCAGCGCCCAATGCAGAAAGGGGATTACGAAAGCCAAGAGCCACTTGGAATTTAATCTGGCAAGGACAGGTAAAGTCTTAGCTGAAAGGCAGTATCAATGTAACGCAAACAAATACCAAAAAAATCAACATGTTTTATGTGAAGCCATGTTTGTAATACTGTCACAGTTCTCCATTTAAATTAGGATTTTTGATTTTTCTTGATAAAGAGTAAAAATAAATAGAAGAACCTTTAGAAAAGTTTTATATTCACAGTAGTTGAGAATGTTGAATTCCTAGCCAGGTGAGACTGCGTGGTGAAGCACTAACCCTTCAGAACGGGATTTTAGTGGAAGTGTTGACACAGTGTGTGTTACACCACTGTGAGTACAACGCCAATACATTATTCCTGTATGGCAACAGACAGTGTTGAAGCTGCCCTGTAATTTGGCACAGAACACTTGTATACTAATGCAATGTGACAATGTTATTACGTCTGCTATTTTCCATGCCATAATAGCAGTATTTGTTTCCACAAATGTGCCATTACATTCACTAATATGGCTCTACTTAAAGACTGCCCAAGTAAAAACTGATGCAAACTTACAGAAAGCAGATAATCTCTTATAGACTGGTTTTGCTGTGCCAGAGTAATTTTCAACCCTATTCTTACTATAAAAAAAAAAAAAAAGAAAAAAAGATTAATTTCCTGGGAGGAGAGCTTTCACTATATAACCTGCTGTTAGATATGGTTACTATGTTCATGATGTATTTTCTGAGAGGAGATGCAACGACTTGTAAGAACAGCCATTAACTGTCCTTTTAGTACAGTATCTTTATGATATCATTTGTAGTAAAACCACTACTGGCCTGCTTTACACTAATCAGTGTAACTTTCGTCTATCACATCTAAAGAGCACTGGCACCCCGAATCTCTAAGTGTCATATCACATCAAAACAAAAACATGATAAACCGGATAGCATCTTTGGGTCAAAATGTCTCCTGCCTTGGTTATCTTCCAGCAGACAGGATACTGCAGCACATTGAAAGTTCCCACCTCTGCCACCATGGAGACTTAGGGTCTGCAGGCACTTCATATTCACTGGACTACTGAGATTTGCGACTCTTTTGGGTGCTGTTCCTGACTACTCTAAAACTATAGCCTTACGCTTAGTTGGCCCAGGTCTATTTCCATAGGAGTGAATTCCCTAAATTTCTCCTTCTTCCCTAGCAGACACACAGAGGACATTCTTGGACTAGGAAAGAAAACAATCTGCCTCACATGGTGCTTATTTTGAGAGAACTTAAAAAAAAAAAAAAAATCTTCATTTTCATTTCCACCTCCAATAATACACTGAACGGCACAGGCGTAGTAATTTGCTATTATCACAAAAGTTAAAGAAACATCTTGCACAGTGTATTAGTGGAATGCTTTATAAAAATTTCCAAGATACTATTTCTTTCATTTTTTCCTCCACACTGTTTTGGAAATTTAAGGCAAGAATGATACACGTGAAACATTTGCATTGTAAAGCCCAGGAACAATATATGTCAGATCTCTGTGCTCTGGGGTTACTATGGGAAACACACTGAAAGTATCAGCTCAAGTGCTGCAAGGTAATTTGTGCACATTTATGCAAATTGCAGATGATACGAAGCTGGGAGGAGTGGTTGATCAACCAGATGCGTGTGCTGCTGTTCACAGGGATGCTGACAAGCTAGAGAAGTGGACTGACAACAACCTCCTAAAAAAGTGCCAAATCCTGCACCTGGGGAGGAATAAAACCTCACACCAGGACAAGCTGGGGCCTGACCAGCTGGAAAGCAGCTTGGCAGAGAGGGATCTGGGCATCCTGAGAGTCAACAAGTTGCACATGGTTCATGTGCAATGTGTTCTCGTGGCAAAAAACGACCAACACTGGTTGCTGGCAATAAAATGTTACAGAAAGGTTGAGAGATGTGATCCTTCCACTCTACTCAGCACTGCTGAGATGCACCTGGAGCACTATCCCCTGTTCTGGGCTCCCCAGTGCAAGAATAACTTGAGAACACAGGAATAAGCCCAGCAAAGGGCCACAAAAGGCATCAAGGGCTCTCTCATATGAAGAGAGCCTGAGGGAGCAGGGATTGTTCAACCAGGAGAAGAGAAGGCTCAGTGGGGATCCATCAATGTTTTAAAATGCCTGACGTACATGAGATAAAGAAGAGAGATTTTTCTTAGTGGTGCCCAGTGATAGAAGAGGCAATAGGCAGAAACTGAAATTATGAAATATATTTCTCACTTGTTTTGTTCCCTCCTCCTTCATCTGTCCAGCATTTTGGCCAGAATGGCACACTTTGTAACAGTGTTTTCGTAGAGAAACCACCAGCTTGGCTGAAGGACTAAGTACTTCTAACTGTTTCTCTTATTACCACTAACATTTATTTTTCAGTGGCCAGTTTTTGGGGTTTGAGACTAAAAAATCTCTGTCTATGAGATTTTGTCATCTTGAGTATTCCATTTTACATAAAACAGTATATTCACATGTGAAGTGAGCCAAGGGCCTGCCTGAGTAGCAATACTGGGTTAAATCTGAGCTTCTGTCAACCAGCGTCGCTCCACGCACAATCTGCAATGGAAACATGCTCAGGAACGTGCCAACATACTTCCTGAAGGGGGTGTGCATTGTCAGCAACAAGCAGGTGCTGTTGCAGACCTGTCGCTGAGATAATCTTTCCTCACATGAAGGGAATTTGCCTTATTTCAGTGCTGCGAAGTTCAGTCTGTGGTGTGCAGCCCATGCCACTTTTCAAAGGCTGTAGTAACATTTCATCATTTCTCTTCCCATTATGCCCTTCCCAAACACAGCATTGACAACATCATTTTTCCTCCCTTCCTGCATATTTACCAATATGAAAATTCTCTCTTGTTAGATGTGCTTTGCAGATTATTTGGTATCCGAACTAATCTAAGAAGCCAAGATAAAGCAGAAACCAAATGTATTATATTTACTAGACTCTGCATTCTACTACAAAACATCCATATCGAGGATAAATTTATATTTCTTGCTCGTGATAAAAAATATTTTAGAAAAGATTTATCTCAGAATAAAGTAAGTATTTTTAGCAGCCATCTACTAAAAGGACTCCTTTACCATCATCAGAAATAGCATATTGTGAAATACCTCAATTGTGTGCAACGTAGTCCATGATGTTACTATATGAATGAGCATTCACAGACTGGTAAATATCTTTTGTAAGTAAGCTCATCAATTTGTGAAATTTATGCATTAGCTGTCACTTGAAAAAAATAATTCATAAAATATTCCATGTCCACACAAAAATTTCTACTAAAACACTTATAAACAGAGTTTTTCTTCTGTGAGATGTTATATCTGCAACTTCCAATTCATAGGTTTGAGTTACTTTTGAAACAACTCAAAAGATAACAAAACAGAAATAACAACTTAAAAGTAAAACAGAAAAATTTTTCTTTTGTAGCAGGTAGGGGGATGAAACGTTTAAAATATATATATTTAGCAATATGACTAATTGTGTACTTTGCTGGGAAGTGCAAACTCATATGCATAAAGTAAACTCAAACCTTTCCTCAAATCACTGAAAGTTTTTCGATACCACATTTCATTTCTACCATGAGAGCAACTGCAGAGAAGCAGAATGAGTCCTTCCGTCCTTTCCCTAGTTTTCAAACTATGGAACTTTCATGGGAATAAACTATTAGCTTTTACATACTGTTAATTTCCTAGCTTTGTAATAAATACAATTTGAGCTAAAAGCTTTTCAGATTATGAATATTCTGCTGTTTTAGGGTTTCTCCAAGACGGCACACGTTGCTGTAGAGTGGAGAACCAGAACAAGACAGAAAAATCAAAAATGCTTGACTTGAAAGTTATGCAAAGCTTTCTATAATCACTCATTCTTTCAGATAAATGTGTACAAATAGAAATAAAAATGCTTAACCTAAGGAAATTCCATTGTCATACGGGTATAAAAATATGCAACATTTGGATATTACAAATGTGATGAATTAAAACCAAAACTCAGCAGCTCACTTTTATCATTTACCATGGAACATTATGGCTCTTCCAGTATTATTCCACCACCACTTCTGCATAATTCCATTTAGATCAAAAAGGTTAGATTGGAATAAAACTACATTATGAAGCTGGTGAATCAGGACCCTTATTTTTGACACATTTAAGCTTTTCCTAAAAGACCAGATGGTTGCTGTGTGTTATTCAGATGAAATCTAAAAGAACTAAAATACTCAGCATGCTTTTATTATTGGCATGTTTAGTGTGTCACCTAAAGAAATCCACAAAGGGGGATAATAAGCCTTCTCAACTGTTTCACAGTAATTATAGCCCTTGTGATAGTGCTACATTAAGATAACAAAATGTAAAATGTGTTTTCAATCAGGAAGAAAAAAAAATCCATTTGTAATATTTATGCAGGAAAGGGACTACATCAAACAGGTAACCATCAGTATATTAGACTTGGAATCAAGTGTAACAAAATAAAGTTCTGCTCATGTTTGACAGTGCCTGTTGTCCAAATTTATAAAGTATATTCTTTGTTCTTACCACAAGCCTCACAGATTTTCACAGAGTTTACCAGTCCAGTTAAATATCTAATATTAAAACAACATAAAGCTTCAGGCATTTGCTTCAAATGTTGCCTTGGAGGCCTCAGGTGTTCAGAGGGACATTTTTCCATGTACTTACGGTCATTGCATAATGGTCCACTAAAGGAGGTCATGCTACAGTCACAACTGAATCCATCCCACTGCTGTAAGCACACGCCCTGGTTTGCACAGGAATCCTCTTGGCACGTTGTGCTGGGGCCTAATGAGAACACACAAAAAAGGACTTGCACTTCGTCTTCCAAAGAAAGGTACTCCTCAGTGGGTCACATCGAGTAGTTGCCAACATCTCAAATCAAATGAGCAAAGAGTTACCAAGTCAAATGCACATAAACTTGCTGGTTTTGGAGCAGCATGTAACATTAAAAGGGGGGGTTTTGCTTCAGTTGTAAGATTGTTATGTCAAACACATAAGAATGCACAAAATGGAAGCAGAATTATTCCAGGTACAGTGGGAATGTTAACTTTGTTGTCAGTTATTTGTTAATCTCGTGTCAGACCATTAACTGGCTAAACGTTGTCTAAAACCTTCATTATTTCTTCCGGTAAATACATTTCAAACAGCAAAGCCAGATGCCACTGGAATCAAAACTCTGGGATATGAAAGATTGGATAATAAAATAGAAAAATGAAACAAGTTTTAAGAAATAATAAAATGAAGCTACGCTATTACAAATATTTTAATCCCACAAATTATTTTAATGATTTAGGTCTGAAATTCAGGGCAGTTTGGGATTCTTTGGCAGGAATGTTGACAAGAACTGATTCACATGCTTTAGGGATCCCATGCAGGTTCCTTTTTAAAGGGGAAATGCAGAAAATCAGACTACTAATGAACTGGCATGCCAAAATGTGACATACACATGAAAAACAAAGCTACTCTATTTCTAGAGAATCATAACTAGACTACTCAAATATAAAAAATTTCAAAAAGGAATGATCAAAGCACTAAAGCAATCACTATACAAACATATTCAAGACTGAAAGCCTTTATGCAAGCAATGCTGGAAAATGAAGGTTCATTTAGCCCATTGTTTTAGAGGTGCGAAAGACAAAATCAGAAACAAAATATCACACTTTAGTTCTGAAATGTACAGAGCATTTATTGCAGAAATCCAACTGTGCATTGGGGGTTTCAGTCTTGTTTAATACACACAGGGCTATCTACCTTGCAAATCAGCTTTCATCAATGCAACTTTGTCAGCAAAATAAAAAAGCAAAATATAGTAAATGTTAGTAAGCAATATTGAAATGGCAGCAAACACAGAAAAAAACCATTCAGAATAAAGTGCATGCTGCTGTTAAAGAGAGAAAGAAATGCCATATAATGCAAACAAATTAATGCTAATAGCCATAAATCTTCAGGCAAGCCAAAATAAGAAAGCAGTAATTTGCCAGTATTTTACTAGAAATATAATGGTTAATTGAGCTGATGACATGTAATGGAGGAAAATTAAAAGTGGGTTGTTTTTTTTTCCTTGGATAGCTATGAATGCATTAACAGAGTAAATGCATGGCTGAATCCTGACTAGCCCTTTGTCATGTTCAGATACACTGAATTCAAGAATAATTAGCACCATCATCCTCTGTGGTCTGTCTTTTTTTCTAGGCCTTTCTCTGTGGCTGGTGAATGAAGACTGAAATACAGACCGTGAACTGCAGTTTACTATGAGCTCTCACACACATTTCACACTAACTCTTGACACTACAAGGAAAAATTTGGTTCTGGGATTATAAAATTGTCCCAAATTGTTTTGGAGGAGACATGTCAATATCCATTTGAAACTCCCACTGCCAGTCATTGATGACAGAGCAAAACTGGTCCAAAGATTATATAAATAAATTAAAAATCATGCCCTAGAAAGACATCCTCGTAACCCTTCTTTTCCATCAGACTTTCTTCAAATCTCTCAGTGTGGGATTCTCCTTTGATTTGCTGGTATTTTAAAAAAATCCATACCAATATGATTTAAATCAGCTCAATGGCTTCTTCCTTTAAATGAGGCACAGCTCAACCTCTGAACCAGGGCCTGGAACAGTCACCAAAGTGACCGAGAGGGAGGGCAGGCTACACTGCATCCCTGTCTTGGCAAAATTATTAACTCCTCTATTTTCTCCTGCTTTAATAATAATAGTAATAATAATAGTAATAGTAATAGTAATGCAACCTATAACTGATTTAGCAGGCAGACATTAGATTGTGATTTCCTGTTCTTTGGAGTTCTGAGCCCAGAAGTTTAAACATTTGGGCATTACATCACCCTTTCTTGAGCAGAGGATTATAATGACAGAATCCCGTAGCTGACAAGACACATTTTTTCTCACCAGATTCTGCTACTCGGAAACTTTACAAAGCTGAAGTGAAAATATCTGTAGGTGTTTAAATGTTATATATTCATGGATTTATTTACACTTTAGTTATGCAATGTTGAATTTCCTCATCTTTGCAAAAGTAGAGCAAAAGTCACAAGGACTTGAAAGTACATAAACTGCAGGACCCTGTAGGCACATTAGGAAGTGCACGTGAAAACACATATTTAGAAAAAAAATACAGATTTAATCTTGCTAAAAAAGTGAGGTATTTTCCTTTGTATTAAATTGATTCTTAGCACTTTTCTATATTAGTCATTATTCTAAAATTGCCATCAACACTAGCTTGCATATAAGCATTTCTTTTAGCAAAAGTAGGATTTTTTTCCTCCAAAGAACAGAAGAAGACAGTTCAATGGTGGTAAATACTATGATATTTACCATAACAAATTCATCTTTTCCTAAATATATATTTATATATTGCAGAACAAAGGTATTTACTAAAAATATTGTAATACACCCCTCTCTAGCAATTTTTCTTTTTTCATATTCATTTTTTAAGATATTCTAATTTATACAGTATTCACTGCAGACTTTTTAATTGACTGGTTTTGTGATCCCCTTTACATTTGTCCTATGTGAGGGCTTACATGCAATATATATCACAAAAAGCATTTTAAACTGACACATAGATGTTTTACAATAGATTATAAAAACAAATGTCTTATCTTACCACCAAGAATCTTCATGTATGTTAATACTCTGAAATTTTTCATATAGTTCATATGATACACAAATTACATTTTATATGCACATGTACACACAGTGCATTTTTCTTCTAACTATATAAAAACTATGTTTGTATCATACTTTATTTTAAGTGGGAAAAGGAAGTACAGTTGATTTGACTAGAGGAAAACAGTGTTGACACAACCTGGCTTTGGGGTTTGCCATTAACAATTCAAAGATCTAGTTAGCATATTTATCTTTCTAGCTGTTAAGTTTCTACTGTTCTAGTCATTGAAAATTTGTCAACAAGGTGGATTCAGCCAAGTGTAAATTATGTTTCATGTTCAGTGATGGAGATATCGTTCTGCCTGTGGTTGAAGCTTCAAAATCCAAACCTTCCAACTTGCCACAGCAATCCCATGGGTGAGCTTGCCAAAAATGTTTCATGCACTTATGACTGTCAAATTATTGAGAAATACAAATATTTTAAGTACAAAATCTAACAGATAAAATTAATTAGAAGTATATTATGGCTTCAGAGTTTGACAGTTTGACAGAAGAGAGAAAAAGAGCTTTTGTTTTGTTTGTTTGTTTTGGTTTTGTTTTGCTTTGTTTTTTTTTTTCTCCAGTATATACCTGAAAGTTGGGGAATTCAATCCCATAAATCAGAAAAACAACAAATCCAAGTGCCTCACTTCTCAGGACAGATTTTCCAGCTACCTGATATCCTAATACAGGACATATACCAGCTGTCTTTGGGATTGAGAGTGGTGGTGACTAACACTTCTGAAATTACTTCTGCTGCTCTGTCCTGAGCTGTTTTGACCTGACATCTCAGGGGACTTCCAGGGCTTACACATCCCATTGCAGGGTGAGATTGATGCAGAACTCTCAGCTCTGTAAGGATGGAGACGGTCCTTGCTGGACACAGCAGCAGAGCTAGGAGCAGCTTGAGGCATGCAAGGGTTTTCTAGGAGGCACCAAAATTCACAAGTGACCTAAATCATATTTTAGGCTGCAGAACAATTTTTTGGACAGCTGATTCAGGGTCTGCAAACAAAAGACTGACAGATGGGTCAGACATGAGGACTTGAAGTAAACAAGTGAGATGGAAGAGATAACTTGCAAGGTTAAGCAGAAGGGCTGGAAGGGGATATTTCGTTCCATGCTGTTCGATTTCCTTCTGAGGGCAGAAGATTTTTGAGGAGGCAGTTCTCTGGGAGCCAGGCAGCACATCTGGTTTGACCAGTTTGTTGTGTCAGGTGATTTTGGTGTTGGAAAAAACTCTCTACCAAAATGGACAATAGTTTTATGGCCTTTATTAAATTGTTGGTATCTTTATTAAATTCACCGATAGCTGAGTTTTGCCAGTGGTTCAAAAGGTGAACTCACACACCAGGCCTGTGGCAATATTTCTTTGAAGTACATAAAATTCATTTAGGAAATTACATAATTTCAAAAGAAGCTATGAAATGCATAATGGAATTAAGGCATACTTTGACTCTCTGAAGGGATGGTGCAGGGACGGAATTACTAAAACCATTCAGAAAGCAGAATCTAATTTTCTAAACTCAGTGGCAAACTAATTTATACATATTTTTGCACTCGTGAAAGAAATATGTAAAATTTTTCTGTGGCTTTGGTGTCTGTTTCTATGTACTAACAATAGAACTTATATTGCTAACTAAAAGCAGCAGGTAAAGAACAAAAAACTCCACCAGTCCAAATGTACTGTAGGCACAACAAAAGAGGAGACAGAATTCATCCACCAGGAAGCTTTATCTCGTGAGACTTGAGGAACCCCCCACCTCTCCTTGGATTTTTATAATGTCAATTTGCATACTTCACAAGCTTCATATCAAAATCATTTAGATTCCAATTTCAAATTGATTTTATAATGTCATTTCCACATTTTTCTGTCCAGAGAAGAATGGCACTTGAGAGAAGGGAGAACACATAAAATTTACCATAAATACAAAATCCAGAATTATGTGAATAAATTAGATATGCAGGGACAGAAAATGTATTCAAATCATTCCATAAACTGTCGTAAAAATAACGTGGGATCAAATGACAGCTGGAAAAATAGCTAGAGATTGACACCCCTGAATTAGAAATACACCTCTTCTAATTCTGTCCTCACTTAAATTTCATGGTATTCCAGAGGAGTCGATATAGACATTAAATTGTGAGATAAAACATATTTGTCTGTTACTGATTTCAGATAGAAAGGCTCATGTCGATACGAATCTCAGGGGTGAGCAAAAATATAGAAGATAAAAGATTGGTATAAAAAAGTTTCATAAATTAGCCTTGAATTAAGCAACTCAAAATGCCTGCTTTAAAATTGGAATTACTTAGCTAATGTCTCAGCATTAACTAATGCCTAAGTGTTAGGAAGATATAAAGAACTTCATTGAAGCTAATTGTAACTGTTGTTATCATTAATTAAAATACATCAGAAGTAAACAAAACACATGCAAAAAATCCTGCCACTGGAGAAGTAAGGAACCTATGTTTAACATTCTGGAATTAACTCATATTCTGAGATCAATCTCTGTGCTTTAGGGCAGGCACATGTTTATCTCCATAATACTAAAAAACACAGCCTTTATGTAAGAAAGGGTCAAGCAAGATCAATTAGAAGCAGGTAAAATATAGTCTCTTGATGTATGGAGTGTAAATATCAACAAAATGATGCAGGATTTGCACAGTACTTTCAATATGAGATATATATATACATAAAAAATCAGCATATTTAATACCTTCACATCCTCTTTCTATTTGCCCATTGCAGAAGAGAGCATCTGAGATGAGATCGGGGAGCCGTCCGTTCAAGTCAACTGATGCAAGGCAGCCTTGGAATCCCTCCTTTGCGTGCACCAGTTTGGGCAAGGATTTAAACATTTCTTTGGCCACTCCTCCAATATACAAATCACCTGTTGAAGAGAGATAAATATTAAATACAAAAAAGGACCAAAACAGAACCTTTGACCTGCTTGATCTTCTGGCCTTTTTCTGCTGAATGACAGATATGTCCTAAAAAAGTATTCTTCAAGATAAATGTAGAAGAAAACAAACACTGATAATGTGCATGGTACTAGGGCAATGCAGGACTGTATTTTTTCAACTGCAAATCTAGACTTTAAATTTGTATGACTGATTAGTTAGAAGTACCTGGGCATGTTTTTCAGGAACATGCATCTATTTCAGAGAGGAGGCCTAAATCACAGAACCCCCATCTAGAAACCCATCTAGCACTAATGCAATTGTTCACATGCTCAGGGAACCTGACCACAGACCACACCAGTGACGGACTCAGCATAGTGAGATAAAAGGCAGTAAGTGAAGCAAAAAGATCCACCCAAAGTCCATGGATCCAGAATCATCCATTCAGAAGCACATAAAAACCCAAAAGATTTAGGGATACATGAAAGGAGAAACTTAGGGATACCACTGTTAAACAGCAAAATGACCAACTATCCCCACCAAAACTCACACTCTGTGCCAGTCATGTGGACTTAGTCAAGGGGACTTAGATGCCTTTAAAATGGCAGTATGAACAGAATTTTATTGCCAAAAATAATTCTAATAATTAAGCTTGCTCTGATGGACCTCAGGCAACTTACTCAGGACTGAAAACCAGTTCTTTTCTCTCTTCAAGTAGTTCTTAGCTCTGAGACAGAGTTGCTTTGAAAGGACATAACTATAACTTTCCTCTTCAACACCAAGGGGAGGATGCGCTTTTTTTACTTTAAAACAATTGAGGCTCTACCTTTCTTTCATGTGTTGGGCGTGTCTGGTGGACAGAACAGTCACCTTTCAAACCAACATAACCATAACAAAATCCCTAAGTGTGCCTCAAGTGTCAGGCTGCAGGTGAAACCAGGTGCTTTCCATACCTGCTGCTGAGGACATGCTGCAGAAAAGAACCTGGCTGCTGCTTGGCCAGAGAAGGGAAGCAGGCACAGCACAGTCTCTACCTAGGCATTTAATCCTCACTGATGATGCCAACACAAATTTTCAGCAGGTTATCTGAATATACGTTCTAATTTACATTGTGCTTTCCTGTACAAAAGTACAGTCTGACTGATTTTGGAGCCTAGGCCACAGGACTAGCTACTCTAGTACCAAAGAGTGTTTCTGCACCACCTCAAATGCAAAATTATTAATTTCCTAAATGTTTGCTGAGCTTTTTAGGAAGGTTTTACAGTGACAGAACTCAGAATGAACTATTGCCACTACCCTATGTGGCTAATTTTAATCTCCCTCTTATTGATGTAAATCACAGATACACCTTTTACTTGTTCTCCTGGCAGACTTCTTGTTTGAAAGGGACAGAAATTTAGTGCTGTTTGTAATGGTTTACAGTTTGTCTCCAAGGAAATAGCCTGAAACAAATAAATGTCTATCAGGCTGAGAAAAATCTTTAGTCACTACATACCAGCCCTAAAATTCAACTGTATTTGAATTAGTGAAATAGAGACAAAAATGGTTAGGAACATGCATATTATCAAATGTACAGGCAAACCAAGCAAAAGTCTTAGCAACCTTTCTAGCATCATAGATTAAGAAACCTCAAGCTTTATCGATTTTATGTAGATAATTTGGAAAATAAGATCTTACTTTCCTCTAGAGCTCTGAGATACAGAGTAAATCTCACAAGCATGAGATTAAACATAACAGATTAAAATATGGTGATCCATCTGTTCCCACAAATGGGATCTAATTCATTCACAGCAGAAAGAATCCTGCATTTTTCAATCTGCTGAACTGAAAACAATGTTAAAACACTTGTGTCATGATAAATGTTCTTCATCTTTTTCTCAGACGGAATATCTAGAAAGCAAAACCTTTCCAGGTTTCCTGAAGTTCTGTGCCTTCTGTCACTGCCAGCTCAGAATAGAGAGATAATTATCTCAACTGTTCCCAACAGACTTAAAAGAGGGAAACCATTCCAGAGAATAGTATTAAGAAAATCATTTCTATGATAAAAAAGTTAAACTTGATCTATTGCACATGACATGTGCAATGTCTTTTAAAAAATATACTGCCCAAGTAACCCTTTTTATTCGGTGATTAGTTAAACATTAAAACCACAACCTTTCAGACTGATCCCCTGCTAATTCCTGATATCCATCTCTCAAACCCATTGAGATTGCTGTGTACAGTCATGCAGCAGGTGCCAGTTGTGATGGATGGCTAGCAGAAGTCCAGGTCAGTGTGCCAGCACAGAAGCTGGAACTCAGAATAATTGCTCCTGAAAATATACACTGGAATATTGCCAATTAGGTGTCACATGCAGTGAAGTACAATATATTGACTCTAAATAAGCTATATCTCTACAGTTTACTTACAGCACCTTTGTGTGTCTCTAATTGTCAACAGTGTTGATAATTAGACTGATCATTTTATACTACTAAAGATACTATTTTTACAAAAACAAGTTCTGGGTATTATTTCAGTTTTGTTGATGTTCAAAATAACTTTGAGTTCTGCTTCTACACTAGCAAATATACTACAAAAATACATATCTTAGATATTGAGCTGCCATACTGACTATTAGACTTCACCTTTTATAAAGCAGATAAAAGTATTTTTATGACTATGAGCTAAATCTTCCCAGATTTAATATCAAATGTTTAATACCATATGTGGCTTAAGTTTGCTGCTGCTGGCATAAAAACCACTTTCTCTCAGTCACAAAATTTTGCTAACGGATAAGCTCTGGAATTAAAATTCAGTTTTTTATTTTTGTTTGAAAGTTAGCTAAATTTTTTTCACTTGGTAATTTTTCTTATCTGCCATCACAAAATTCCTGCATTGCTACTTTTATTTTAATTAATCATATGCCATGTTCATCTCAATGAAGAAGTGGTTTCCTACAAAACTCAATCCATTAGACTTTCAGACAAGACAGGATTGCAGAAAATGTTGTTAGTTAAAATATTTTATATTGAACATGCAATGGCAGAGATTCAGAAAAGATAAAAGATTGTCTTTGCTCCTACTAGAAGGGATCAGGGGAATCAACATAGTACAATACAAATTCCCAGGTTTTCTCCTTCTCACTTCTTATGTAAGTACAGTTTCACTACTGGAAATTTTACTCCAGAACAAATCCCTTGTTGTGTATCTGGTTACTTACAGGTGTGAATTACATGCAAGCTATTTCATGAAATAAGGTACTACAGTTCATCAGATCAATAGTACAAGATTATGACATTGTGTAAACTGGCTGCAGCCTAAATGCAACACTAATGCTGCACTGCTACCGACTGAAAATGTGTAACCATAGTTTCTGGAACTAAAGTTTAGCTATTGCCTTTCTTGCACATATTCTCTTCTAAGTTCAGTTTGATTTTTAAATGTATTCCTGAAAAAGTCCCATTTTTCTCATAGTAATCCTGATTTTCTTTAATTTATAAAGGAAAATAGCCAATTTATAAAAAATATATGTGAGCTGTCATAGGCAAAGTTGCAGGTAGTAAAGAAATGGGTGATATAATAAAGTGATCCAAGATTTCCTTCTGATCACTGGAGAAGCTTCAAATAAAGCAGTTTATTCGAGAGCAGATCTCACAACTCTCCTCTTTCTTGTATTAGGAGTCAGTGCACAGGTTGATCTCTTTTTTTTTTTTTTTTTTTTTTGTTGGGGG
>VYXC01003460.1:449578-466951 GCA_013397175.1 Platysteira castanea | reverse complement strand
AAAAAAAAAGAAAAAGAAAAGAAGAATGTCTAGGTTAGCAAGTCACTCTTTTGGGAAGGAATATAGAAACTGATCTTTTCACCCCAATTCTACACTGCTTTCAGTATCTTGCTTGAATACTCCATTAAAGGTATTAGGAAAAAAAAAAAAAAAAAAAAGAGAAATCACCAGCACTGAAATGCTGACATTGTGTGTTTTCTTCAGGCATCCTTATTGGCACATAGTACATATTGTAGTTATTTGTCAGGAGAATTGAACTTTGAAGATATTTCTTCCCTTGACTGATAGGTGACTGTTCTTTTCACAATTTCATTGTAGCACTGCCCTTTAGACCACGCTGACAGAAAAAAAAAAAGGCAAGGAGAATTAAGAGGTACCAGAAAGAATTTACAGTTAATGGGTGCACCAGGAACAGCATCTTACAGTTTTCACTTGCCACCAACTTCCACAGCAGTCCACAGTGGAGATATAGGTGCTGCTCCACCTTTCCCCAATCTCCTGATTCCATCACCCTACTCATAACTACATTGAGGACTTTTCACAGTTCCACAAATATTCCTTTGCCAAGAAACTTGTTATTATTCTCTGCTAGATGTGCTGTCCACTCCTGCATGTACCTCTTGGTGCTCAGATTTTATTCTTATTACAATTTTGACTCGGTTTAGTACTCCTCAAGGATTCCATAGATATGCCTATATTTCACAAGCAAGTAAAGCTGTGTCATAGGAAGTGCTGGTGTTTAAGAGACAGCAACAACACAACAACATCCTTAGGAGATAAGTTTTGAACAGACAAAAGGAGATGCTCAAAAAGTAAGTGCTCACATCTGAGGATTTCTCCAGGTTAAAATCCACCATTTCTCCATCAATGCTGTTCTCAAAAAATATTTTTTCCTCAAACAAGAAACAGTTACACAAAAGCATTTATCATTTCTTGACAATAAAAATCCTCAGATTCCCAGCTGCTTTATTTCTCTCTGCTTGTTTTTACCCCCACTAAAGACTAGATGGAGAGCACTGGCATTGAAAAAAAGATTAAACAGATGTAAAACCTAAGCAGTCTGCTTGTGCAATGGACTGTGAGGAAAGTTGGTGATGCATGTTAAATGGTAAATAATAAAATCTAATTGCCATATAAATGTGCGTGGCAATCCATCTCCCACATAATCAATGGTAGGCCAATTACTCTGTGTGAGGGGGATGGCTGTGGTGGAGAGGTGAGGCATCCAAGCACATCAAACGTCCTTCATTTCTTTCCTGTTCTGGCCACTTTTGGAGATTGTGTACACCTGAAAAATGGACAAAATCTAACGAAGCTGGCATTTGCATGGCATAGTACATTCAGATCTCCCTTCCTCCTGCTATAATGTTTTCATTCTCTGCTTTAACAGCCAACACATGCTCTTAGCAGAGCCTGCGTTCAAAACAGTGAGGAATTCCTCTTTCCAACAGACTTACTAGACCTCTGAGACCACCATCTACAAAACTCTTCCTTTGGCAAATGGTTCAGGCACAATTCTCCACATAAAGATACCAAACAGCTGAGATGTTAAACGTTCTCAATTTGAATGTAGACTTGCAGAGACTAACTTTTTATACAATGTTTCTTTTGATCAAGACAATCACATTCAGACTCAGGATATTCCACAAAGCTGCCCTTTTGCAAAAAGGACTGCTCAGTTAAAATACCAAGGTTAAGGAGGGTTCATGGCAGCACATTTTGAAACAAATTTAGGATGTGCTTCTTCAATTTGTGTATCTGTGGGGGGACTAGGATGCAGTGGAATGTATTTATACTAAATATCCAGGGATTTTGGTATGTTTTAAGAGCATGCATGTTTCCCGTATAATTCTTAACATAACTTTTACTTGGTGTTCCAGAAAGGGCTTGAATGAAATTCCACAATCACTAGCAGGAATAACCTGCATGTCAAACAGCTGTAGGAATGAAGGCTAATGTATACACTCATATATGTATAAAAGACTGAGAAGAATAGGGGAGAAGCAGCAGGAAACAAAAACCCTACTCATATACTGATCTGATGGACTTTTGCATTGTTGTTGACTTCACAGCGCTAGCTCCAGAATATCTTTATTGAAACTGGAACTACTGGAATAGATTTTCAATTTTTTCCCCAATCTTACAATTTTGTCAAATTGGATACAACTTCTGAAACCTTAGCACTACCAAAATTATTTTCACAGCCTGGAAGACAGCATTGCTGTTTAGAGGCAGCATGTGAAAAGTGGTGAAGAAAGGAGGATAAAGGAATTTCCATTAGACCAGGTTGTCCAATGTCCTATTGCTATCTACTCCTAGAACTTTGTTACATAGGAAGTCTCAAAGAAGAGTTCTCAGTTTTAAGTCCCTTGTTTTTCCTCTGTACAGAGTCTGCTTTCCTACACTCTCAGGAAGACAACAGCTGCATTTGCCATTGTCTACTCCAATAGGTCACACTGGGAAGATCTATTTGCTGTTGACAGTATTTGGAACTCTGTGTTTGGAGCAGAACATTATTTCTGCATGAAGAATTCACACCCCACTGGCAAGGTCATTACATTTAGCTCATGCATGATTATTTGAGAAATTTAAGCCTTAATACTTGCTCATTTGTACAATGTTTCTGTGCGTCTTAAAGCTTTATTTCTCTAGTGATAAAAATATAAAGGATAAGTGCTGTTGATAGAGACCGTCTACATTCTCTGCAATGTAGAGAAAAACATATAATGAAGCAACAATAATAACTGCCTCAATATAAAACAACAGAGAGAAATATTACATGAAATTGAAACAATTTCAATTTCCATTGCTGAAACAGGAATTCCTCATTATGATCAAGACCAATTTAGCTCAGCATGAATAACCTACTTTGACAGTCAAATGAAATATCAATACATGAAGCGACTATTACAAAGCATCAATGAATATGCAAGGCTAGTAGATCTACTGATAATTTAGTTAATTGCATTCAAAGTTTACAACGATGAATTAATTGCCAAGAAAATCTTTATGCACATTGAAGAACTATAATTTTGTGCATTTGTAAAACCATTGGGGTGATACCAGAAATGAATATAACTAGTTTTCTTTCAGGTGGTTCAGTCTAGTCTGTTTTCACAGTATGGGACAAAACAGCAAATGAAAAAGCAAATGTAGATAGAAGCAGCAGCCCTATCTCAAAAGAATAAAGGAAGCCAGGGGCCAGTGAAGAGATACAGAAATAAAAGTAAAACAGACAACGAGAGATCTAGACAGGTTATTTTATTCCAGACAGGCTGATTCTGATGTGAATGAATATGAATAACATTGTTTTGAGGATGCAGTGATATAACAGTGCAGGAATACCATACGACTTACAATGGGCTCTAAAACTGACATTTAGGAAGGCCACATGAAAGATGATGACAGTGAGACAAGTTGAAATTACGAATGTCAGTTCAAAAAAGCAGGTATTGACATATGAAATGATGCACAGGCAGCAAAAGTTAACCCATAAATGCTGAGCTGTGTAGGTTTTTGGTTTTTTTTTTTTTTTTTTTTTTTTTCAGAATGGTGATTTCCTACTAAAAAAAACGTAGTTACCCTGATATCAAGATTAGGATGACTGTAGATCATCTTAGAGGATATGGCGTATCTGTGAATATGTTCTGTGATCTGGAAAGTTTAAAATTGGATTGGATACTGACTTACTGAAACTACCAACTCATACAAAAGTTTGTAACTGCTTATTGTTCAATATAAAATAACTGAGGCATTTTTTACCTTCTCATTTGGTAAGAGTACAATATCTCAACTTCTCATTTCAACTTGCAAACAATTAAAATGCTAAAATATTTTAATTTTCTGATGGGTATTCCAAGAGAATTCTGATTGTATTTTTGCAGGGTTTTATATGCCTGGTTAAAAAAAGTGTGTGAAAGCTTTGGGGATTAAAATATTGTTTATATGTGTAGGAGAGAAGCAAGAGGAAGATTAAACCCTGGTAGGTAAGTAGATACAAAGTGTGCTTGAGGATGTCCTCCTCATCAGAAGCAGATCATGAATCTTTAAGTACTTATAAAATAAAATCATTTCTGATAGATCTACAGTTTCCCATACCACAGGAGAAAAATTGTGGAGGGGGAGGAGACATTCTAGATATTGTAAAAGTCACAGTCTAAGCAAGGGAGACACCTCTCCTTTGGCAACAGTGAGGAGCGAGGTCATAGAATGATTTGGTTTGGGTTTTGATGAAGCCCAAGACACGGTTGGTTCTCTGGGCTGCCAGCACATGTGGCTGGGTCATGTCCAGCCTCCCATCCACCAGCACCCCCCAGTCCTGGGCAGGGCTGCCCTCGATCTGTTCATCCCCCAGGTTGTGTTGACACTGGGGGCTGCCCCCCAGGTGCAGCACCCGCTCTTGGTCTTATTAATTCTCATAAGAGTCCAATGGGCCCACTTTTCAGCATGTCCAGGTGCCTCTGGATGGCATTTTGTCATTCAGGTATGTCAACCACACCACTCAGCTTGATGTCATCAGCAAATATACTGAGGGTGCCCTCAATCCCTCTATGTCACTCATGAAGACATCAAATAACACTGGTCCCAGTAAGGACCCCTGAGAGACACCACTTGTCACTGATGTCCATCAGGACTTTGAGTTGTTGACCACCACTGGAGTCAAGTGTCCAACCACTTTCTTATCCATCTAACAATCCACTCATGAAATCCACCTCTCTCCAGTTTGGAGAGAAGGATGTTGTGGGTGACCGTGTCAAAGGCTTTACAGAAGTCCATTTAAATGACATCTGTAATCTTTCCCTTGTCCACTGATGTAGTCACTCCATCAAGAAGTCAAATTCCATTTTCACTTGTTTTTCTGTGCCCTTTGAGGTTACTCAGACCCCTCAGAACATCAGAGCACAGCATCAAGTACAACAAGCAAGAACTCCCCTCCACCCTACCCTTTCAGGCCTTGAATTGCAGCCATGCCAACCATCTGAGCTATCCTGAGAGCAAGGCAGGGAATCTGCTCATGAAATATATGAAAGGAAATTTGCTGTGTAACTGTGTTGGCAGGCTTGAGCTGCACTGCTTTTGCTGTTCAGACTCATTTATCTTTACGGGTTATCTGCTAGAACTGCACCTCAGCACACTTTGTTAATTTTCCCTGTGAGGAAAAATAACACAGTTCTTGGAATCCAAACACAGAATTATTTTCACTCATTTATTTGTCTCCAATTTATAATTTACCCATCTAATTACAGCAATAATTAGGCTGCAGGATGTAATATATGTGTTTCCAACAGGTAGCTGCTGAAATTGTACCAGAGGTTGCACAGGGAACCGATGTGTGTGATAATGAACTTTCTGTGTTATATAGCCAAATCCTACACCCAAAAGGAAACATACATTGGAAATTCTCTCCCATACTTTTATGGCAGCTGTCTGCTTTCCCAGACAACTTCCATGCTGTGCAGGCTCGACAACACAATCTGTGTCTTATCTTCGCGCTGAATTCACTGTGTATTTGCAGAAACTCACATATAGAGGATTTCTTTTTCCAGGACCAGCTTGGATTTCAAAATCAGAAATCTGGTAACTCTAAAATTACTCAGAATGGCTGCAGGTTCCATACTATCTACACACATTTATATTTCACCTAATGATAACTCTAGTTAAGCAGAACTATTGATATCAGTAGCAGGAAGTGTAATTTTGTACTTGCTTTGTTGCTAAGGCTAAAATAGTACAGGACAATGAATTAATTATAACTATTTATATCAGGAAAGTGTATGGAGTGTTTATAGCACAACAGAAATATGCCATTGTAAGAAACGCTGATGTAACATAGAAAAGAAGCAACTACAGAAGACCATTTCTACTAAATACAAAGGAAGGAAAAACAGTGATGAAAGGTAATTTTTTTCTCATTTAGTCTGCTGACTAAAAAGTATCAGCTTGAGCCTCCTCCGAAATCCAACAAAAATTCTCATGATGTATACCGTGGCATATTTAAGGGAAGCTGACTGAACAAAGTGTAGTATAATAAATTAAAAAAAAAAAAAAATAGAATAAAATGAGGCAGACTATTATGAGGAGACAGAGGTTGAGGATTTGTGTATGCTAGACCAGTTTTAGAGAGGTGCTTGCTATATATTTCTGCACTGAAGACGTCAGGCTTGTTATTCTTTTACTATCCACATTCTTTGGGTGGTGAATCACAGAAAATCATCTAACACAATTCACCTTCCTTGCTTTAAATCTCAGTATGTTTTTTCATGCTCCACATTTCTTTTTCTTTTTTTTTTTTTTTCCCCAAAGGAATTCAAAGTTAGAAAACGCGACAGCTATAGCTACAGTTTTACTTCAAAAGCGTAAGGCGAAAGTAGCATTTTCAAAGTGCAGCACACAAAGGGATGTTGGATTTTGCAGGTTGTCCTCGCTGCTGAGCCTTCCCTGGGCAGCGCGTTCGGCGAGATCACAGCGCTCTCTAGTGCCTTCAGCGGGCACATGGAGCGAGCTTTTTTTTTTGTCCTCAAATAAAGCGACACACCAAAGACACACCGCAATCGGGTTGAAAAATATGTCGAATAGGATGGATGTGTTAATTATCAGCTTGCAACGGGACTGGTTTTCTTTCCTACCCATGCCTGATTTAACTACTAGGAAAAAAGCCAAACCTATTAATGACATACACATATGAATAAGTGGTACTTGCCATCTTAAAAATGTCGAGGAACAAGGTGGATGCTTTCTCTACAGCATCAAAAACAGTGTTGAAATATGACGCTGTTTCAATAAACGTCGATGATGTTTAACAGAATGCAAACCCGAGAAAAAATATGGCACAAATTTCAAATGCTACTTTGGGAATGGAGTGTGAGCCATCTAAAAAGCTTTATCAGAAATGCTAGGTTTATAAATAAAAGAATCTCTTATTGAAGATTGTGACATATCAGGATACTGTTTTCACAGTCTTTCTTACAATCTTAATTGCACTTTCAAGTGCCGCAAACGTGTAAAATATCACAAAATCCAGCATAATTACCAAGGTCAGCTCATTATCTGTGACTCAGAGGCAGTTAAAAGAAAATCCAGCAAGGAATGAGCTCTTGATGGAATATTAATATCTACTTTGAACATCCTGGCTTTTGAAATATCATATTTCTTTAACTGTTTTGAAATTTCAGTTTTCCTGCCAAGAGCCTTCTTAAAGAATGCTAAAATACACAGTACTTTTCCACATGACCAGAACATATAGCATTATATCTGATTAGGTAGTCATTATTTTAAAAGCATACTTACTTATACATCCTTCCAAAAAGATATTTCCCTCACATGCAAATTAGCTTTTCAGAAACCCATCCACAGAACTCATTACTATCACTTATTTTAAAATATGTTTATAGAAAATGGATCTATAGAATCTAGCTGGATTTATAACATGTAGGTTTAAAACAAAGTTTATCCCACCTGCAATTGAAATTACAATACATTACATATTAGATGAGTATGCCATGCCACTTATATAACCTATGTTCATGTAAAAGACATTGTAGGTTTCCTTCAGTCCCTCAATTATCTCTTGGTTTACATCAGCCACTCTGTGTTATTACAATTTCCTACTTTTTTTTTTTCCCACAGGATCTTCACATGTTTAAAGTTGTACCTACCTGTGCAGAACTAATACTAAACTGGCTTTGTCAGGTTAAGATGATGTCATCTCTTGTGATCATATTAATTATTATAAAATAAAAGGTTTCATACAATATAAAAAAATTATATCATACTTTATAACCATGATTTATTTTGTTTATCATTCGGTAATGGCCCTCACCGTAGACTACACAAGAATAACTGTACTTACTTTTGAGATCTAAATTTCTGGCTCCTGCTGTGCTCTGTGTTGTGATTTTAGTGTCAATCTTTACAGTGTGTAGGTTGTTGGTATCCCTTGATATCATGACATTATGCCACTGGTTGTCATTCAGAGGTTTATTAGAACTTCCCTTGATGAGGTTGGCACCATTTCCCAAGTCAAACACATAATGTAAATACCTGGGAAAAGAGAAAAAATTGGAAAAGTTTCCTTTTTCTTTACATAGCAAGGGGGCACTAATTAATATGTCTAATATTTTCTATTTGCTTGTACTCCTCAGCAGAGCTGGCAAAACCAGAAGACAACAATGAATGCCAGATGGGGAAGCAACTGTCATTCCGAGAAATTGCCACTCGTTTGGATGAGTTGAGGTGCAATCCCAAGTTTCTGGAAAGCAACGAGCACTCCGTGTACCAAGACATGCATACATACGTAGAGAGAGAACAAGAGGGAGGCTACAAACTAGTACTTCTTTGTGGTAAACACGAGAGAAGTTATACCTATTATTTACTTTCATACATTTCAGGCATCTAGCTTCATCTGAAAGAAAGAGTCACAATAAAGCACGTGAAGTTCAACATGAAGAAACATTATCAATCACATCTATCCAGTCAGAAAAAAGATTTGCATCCTAAACTTTCCCATGTATTTCCTCTTGTACATACATTTGGAACAGACTGGTTTTGTCGTTACACTAATCCATACATACCCTTTTACTAATTCAACCACAATGAAATCATTTCCATCGCCACTGTTAAAAAGTATCAATCCATCCAGGGAGGTGGTTTTGAACTGGAAAAAAAGGTGCATAGATGTGTACGCTTGTAGCGTGGCCAGTGCAACATAACTTGCTTTTGTTTTAAAGGTTACAGGGTCTGCTATGATGTTCCTGAACCCGAATCTTGCATTTAGCTCACAATAATCGATGTCTCCATTTTTACATAAGTCAATGTACGCCATGCCATTAAATGTGAGACTCTGTAGATGCCCAATAAAATTAGAAGGCACAGAAGACAGGTAGCGCCGTTCTGTTATTATTCCTGTTTCTATGTTGTGGAATTCCAGTCGCGTGTGATCGCCAGCCATTTGACCTTTAAACAGCAACAAGAAAACACGTGTTAGTGTCTGAAATGGGAGGTCGAAAAAGACATCATGTGATTAAGTATCTGCATAAATTTCACACTTTTCAGAACGTGCAAGGCCAATTCTTGACTCCAAAGGCAATTCTTCTAAGTTCATCCTAACTACTGGTCAATCCAGGAGCCTTTCCAATGTGTTCAGTACGTTTGGATAAGGCCAAAAGCAAGATTTCCAAACTGAAACAGTTTGCCAGAATATATTAAACTGCCAACAAAATCCCTCACTTTAGTGACACTTAACCAGATGTGGGGTTTTACTACAAGGAAGTGCAATTGCTTAACATGAGGATGACAAAGGCCAATCTCAGAGCTCAAACAACAATATCGGAGTTTCATGAAAGAGAAACAGAATAGCTTGAGGGATATTATTCCATGTGTTTTGCTTCAATGTGCATGGTTTGACTAGAAGAAGTAAGGATTCATGTTTCAGCTGTCTTAGGTACACTACTGCTGGCCCTGCTGCAAAGCCCTGTGCGACAAGGGTGGACAGCTGCTTGAAAGCAGCTGGCTTTGTACCATGGGGATAAGCACGGGAGAAAGGGCAGAGCCCAAGAGATGGGCTGAGCAGGCTTCAGGAAGGGTGCATGCCAGTGTTTTGTAACCCTGGAAACAACAAGGGACTTGCTTTTTATCAGAAAGGTGGCCAAAGGAAAGCCCCACAGCTGTCTTTGAGTTCTCTGTCATGCAAGGACCACTGCAGAGCAAGAAGCTTGAAATCTGCTGACGGTAGAGCTAATCTGGAGGAAAAGATCAGCATTGCCAGAGTACACTGCATACAGGTCAGGTAAGTTTTTAAGCTAGTTATTAAATACCTTACCCAGCACATCAAAATTTTGTTCACTGAAGTGTTCCCTTTTCTGACAGAACTTCCAATTTTTTTCCACGCTTATTTTAAAGAAGTAGGGCAGTGTTTTCACAGGGCTGATTCATGGTCACATTGTGTGGAAAAACAGCTTTTATTACTAATGAATTTCACCACTTAATGTACGTTTTGCAAACCATGGCCTAGATTCCCCAATTCCTTAGCTGTATCACGTCTCCCATGGAGTACAGAGAAGGTGAAGAGCAGATTTAGCCAAGCTGAACTGGCATAAAACTGTTCTAATTCAATTCCCACAGTGACAAAACTTTTGGCAAGCCAAGTTCCCTCTGTCCATCCCCAAATATACTATTCCAAGAGAGAGTGTGAGCACTGACCCAGGCTGGACATGTCAGAAGTGGTGCACAAAGCCTGGAGGAGGCTGACACAGCTGTGCCTTATGTAGGTGTTGTAAGCAAGTGTCTGTGGATGTGCGTGTGACAGAGAAAAGACAAGGGAAAGAGAAATGTCGATATCTGGGATTTTCCCAGGGAGATGAACTCACAACCAGGTTAAGCCACAGCACTGAGATACAAGTCCAGGCATCAGTGAAATTACATGGAAAATAGCTCTGTAAGTTTTAATACCATTTAGGCACAATTTTTTTTCTAATAATTTATGATAAATGTTTACAAGTAGCTTACTTAGCTTCAGGATGAGTTCAGTATGAGAACTCGCTCTTACTGGTGTCATTGAGCACCACCACCACCTGGGATCTGCACTCACAGGACTGAGCACTGCAAGGGGCACCTTAAATCCAGGGACAGTCTTGATATTCTTGTTTCTAAACATCTGTTCTGAAGATACCACTTGCCCTGAATGTATTAAGCAAAAGTGGGTTCTTCCTTGCAGTAATGAGTCTTGAAAAATACCAAATGTGTAATTTTTGCTGGGACAAGAGCTGTATATTGGATCACAGCCAAAGAGCTGAGGATCAAGTTTTAGAGAGGAACATTATGTATTCCAGTCTTGTATCCCTTCAGATGGCATTGCATTAATGTCATGGCAAAAATCCACCGAGTTCTGGCCTGTAGCACAGTATCCCCACTACATTAAATGTATTTCTTTTTTTGAGCATAGTAATAAAAAATTTCCAGAATCTGGGCTCACATCCCAAATCTCCCTCCAACATTTCAGTTCCACAAACATGCAAACAGGACTTGAGATTTCACATAATGCTCCACAGGATTTGTAAATGCAGCAATGAAGGAAAAGTGAGAGAGTGTAATTTGTACTTACAAAGTTTAGCGTTTGGGGGTTTGGTGTTTTTTTTTTTTGTTTGTTTGTTTTTTGTTTTTTTTTTTTGTTTGTTTGTTTGTTTTTTGTTTTGTTTTTTTTATTTTGTTTGTTATCTTTTTGGTTTTTATTTTTTTTAAAGTTAATCAGGTTTATGGAAAAACATCATACAGAAGGCCAATTGAATAGTCATAAACTATTCTGTTATCCAACTTTGGTAACCTTCAATCCACTTTTATTTTCTATACATTTTTAGAAAATAAGGTGCATCAGGGCTGGAAGTATTTAAACTCTTCTGTGATAATTTCTTCAAAACCACCTGCATGACCTCCAATGAAAACTTACTCTGAATTCTATTCTTTATCTGTGCACACATTATGCATTTGTCAAAGAGAACCAAGCACAAAACACAAATGACTAAGTGGTATTTTATAATCTGTAAAAACTGGAAAGTCAGGCTGAATTATTTAATGGCTTTTCCTCCAGCTTAAGCTTTCTGGATCTGATGGGATTTCTTTCATATATGACATAGGAAATGGAATCAAAAAAGGAAAACACAATGTGTGGCAGGAGAAAGCTGGAATTTTTAGTCAGAGGTCAGTTTTCTTCCTTATTCTCCTTATAACACGACAGTGACCTTTCACAGGAAAAATGAATGGGGTACATTTTAACCAAACCTCTGATTGTTGCGACATCTGAAGCAAAGTTCTAATCAGTTTAGAACAAGTCTACTTTAATCTCATATGGCAACTCTTTCCCTACCCTTTCAAGAAATTCAAAACTTATATTAAATTCTATTGCATACATTTGAAAATTAAACTTGTAAAGGCTTTTAAGACACTCCGTGTTGCAAAAACCCAAAACAAAAAAAAACCAAAAAAACCCACCCCCCAAAAAAAACAAAACAAAAGATCTCATTAGTTATACAGCAATAAAGATTTTCTTTGTTGGAAATGTGATGTTCCTGAGACTAACAGCAGATTACCCATATTTAAATTTCCCTCCGTTCCTTCTCTTACACCAGTTCCCTCCTCACTGGTGGAGGAGGCCACGGATTGGCCACGCAAATTCCTACAGGGAGTTTAGGAAACTTAGGAAGTCTTTTTCCCTCCAAAATACTGGGATGAATTTCTCCCTTTGGATGAATAATATCAAACATCTGTGGATTATGCAAATGCAGACAACTTCGAGTTTGAAGAACTAAGAGGGAATTGAAGTTAACTGGCCAGTTTTTGATGTAGATACTGGGTTGTGGAAGAATACAAGTGTTGCACTAGAAAGCTGGACCCAGGTTATGTAATCTGTAGTATTTGTAAATTAGAACTCTGCCAAGAGGAGTCCAGGAGTTGTGCATTTGGATCTTGCACTGGATTTTGACCTAAACAATGTCCACTGTATTAGAATCTGCCTTGAGTGGTAGTTGAAGCAGCAAGATTATAGTATTTTTCAGTATACTTCCACCCATACTATAAATTTATTATCAAAAAGAAAATAAATTGGTTAGGTCATCTACATTCTTAGGAGAATTACCCTAGGCATCATAACATACACAGACTTCCTCTGGAAGATATATTGGTAATTTCTGAAAAAGCCCAGAAAACATGTTCTTGCAAATATATGAATTATTTTTCTACCAGTGACACGACCTTCAGTGTTCTGCTGAGCTGAAAAGGGATTATTAAAGAAGGTACACTCCTCTTTGAAAAAAAAAAAAAATTAACGTTACCATTTTAACAAAGCTTAGAAACAATAATAAAAGTTGTTTAATGCGACACAAAACCAAAGGATAACTAAATAGCTTACAAAAAATTAGGCACATTGTACTGTGCAACGAATCAGGGCCAGAAGCCAGATCAGTTGCTATTAACAACACGTATGTTGCTAGCATACATGTCATATAAGCATTGTCTTGTACAAGACAAAACCAATGTGTTCTCTAGTAACCCTTCTAATAATATAAATATAGAAATATGTTTCTAATATCTGCTAGCATGCATGTTGTTTTTTTTCACCCATCCCAACTGCTATTTTAGTACTTGAGAAAAATATGTTACCCAGTATATAATTATTGAGCACACTTGATGCAAGATTCAAACCACAGTAGAATATCCTCCAAATGTTTATTAAATTCTTTCTTCCAGCAGTGGCTTAGTGTTCAGCCTTAATAATGTGTTGCCAAAAGCATTTTACTTGCCTTCTCATTAGTGATGTATCAAATCACTTCTCTCCAATTACTGTATAAAAACATTCATTTAAGTCAGCACGAAGGTTTCCATTAATTTCAATAGCAACCTTAGAGCAACATTAACATCAAGCGTAATAACACACTTGCTGTACCAGCATTCCAAGATGCATAACATGGATTTTGAATCTTACCCAAGAAAAGAAAAAAACATCTGTGTCTTTCAGACAAAGCCATTTTACTTCCGTCATTTTTCTTTTTTTTGTTTCGTGCTTCCCCCCAGTAAACATGGAATCATGGAATCACAATGCCACACTACCTGTCACGGCCTGCTGGTCATCCACCATTAACTTTAAACCTTTTCCTCGCCGCACCACACGCACTGTGTGCCACTCATTATCATTGAGGTTATAGCCAGCAAAAAGGGTTTCTGGGCCTTTGCCTGTAGGATATGCCAAACAGTCATTATGCAATCTTTAAAGCAGTTTACATGTGAACCTCACAGAGAAAGAGAGAAACAGAGAGACTGGCTGGGCAAATGTTAAAACTCACCAAAAGTCACATCAAGCAAGAAAATTACCAAGTATAAGCAAAATATAGAGCTACTATATACTGTATACTATAGAACTACTACATTAAAACACTTCTAAAGTCTATTTAATGATGTAAATACATTGTATATGCATCAGGTTTTCATAAATAGGCACAGTCAACATAGATTTATTTATTCTCTTTTAAATCATATACAGGCCCTTAAGAAATGGGATTAATGAGGTAAAAGAACTTCAGGTATGGATTTACAAGACTGGATTTTTGCTCCTTTATTAAAAGTAATTTCTTGGAAAATAAAAAGCAGTAAATGTGTGTGCATGTGTGTTATATTTCTCTTAATCTATGTCAACTTCTCTATTTATTTAGCCTCTGTTTATTAGGACTTCTCAGAATATCATCTATTACCTGATCTAGATGATTTGCTAATATTCCGACACAGTACTTTCTGATGTTAGTAGAGCTTCATACTTTCCTTTTTCACTTAATGGATATGTTTTTTTTGGAATCTGCTACTTCTGTCAGCAGTACAGCAAATGCTTTTAATGCAAATTCTGTGTGTAGCGCAATGTACTGGTGATAACTGACGTATTCACAAACCTAGGAAACAGGATGTCTTTAATACCCAGGAAAAGATTTCTCATAAGAAAAGGATTATAGAAATTGTCCCCTGCACTGTTGACCAAGAAGTGAAAGAGAGAAAGAAAAATCCGGACTTTGTACTGTCACTGATATGAATAGATGATAGACCAAATGCTGAACCAATCAATCAAAACTCATGTGCTGACTGTTCAAAAGGCAAAGCTAATCTGCAATTAACAAATTACATTCTTGTAAAATAGAGACCTCCCTGGCCTGTTTTTCAGTTCCTGTGGCAGAATAAAAGTTGCTGATAACTAAAAGCTGTCAATTAGGTTCTGGACTCCTCTGTGCAAGAGACATGGAGGTCCTTGAGCTGGTCCACTGGAGGGCTACAAAAATGATGAGAGGACTGGAGCACCTCTCTGATGAGGAAAGGCTGAGGGAGCCGGGCCTGTTCAGCCTGGAGAAGAGACACTGAGAGGGGACCTCATCAATATCTGTCGGTGTCTGCAGGGAGGGGCCAAAAGATGGACCAGGCTCTGCTCGGCTGTGCCGGGCAATGGGACAAGAGGCACTGGGCAGGAACTGAGGCACAGGAAGTTCCACCTGAACATGAGGAAGTTCCTTACTGTGCAGGTGACAGAGCATTGGAACAGGTTGCCCAGACAGGCTGTGGGTATTCCCCCTCCCTAGGGATATTCAAGAACCATCTGGACACAATCCTGTGCCATGTGCTCTGGGATGAAACTGCTTGAGCAGGGAAGTCGGACCAGATGCCCCACTGTGGTTCTTTCCAACCCGACCCATCTTGAGTTTCTGTAAAAGAGACACATTATAAAATAACTTTTGACACACAAATATTAGGGTTACCCTGAGTCAGACCATTACCTCCACTGTTTCTTTCTAGGTGATTGTATCCCATGTGTCAGTCTTGCTCTGAAAGGGACATGCCACTAGCGCTGAAACTCTCTCACATTTCTCTTGGGATTCTTTTCCATCCAGCACAGGCTAACAGAGATGGGTGAGGTCTGTTAATAAAATCAAAGCCTAATATCAAAGTCTCTCTGACTTCAGATCTGCACAGAGGGAAAAGGACACTAAGAGCTTGATGTAGCTGTTCAGTATATTGGACAGTTTCATCTCAGATGTTTTCCATCTGCTGTCAGCATTTTTTTAATTGCCACTGGTTTATTGCTCTGCTTTTATGTGCAACTTTTGCTATTTTGTGCAGGCCAAGGGATCTCCAGGAACGAAAATGCAAAGCAAAGGCAGTGAGATTCTCATAACACTGTTTCTCTATATCTCTGTATTGACACCAAGCTAGGAAAGGTGTTTGAACCGAGCAGAAGCAGATGATTGGGGTCAATTACCTGAATCATTCTGTTCTTTAAATGTTTGCTTTCTTTGACAAGAAAAGGACCAGTTTTGCATAAAGATTAAGTGGATAATATTCTCTTTGAATATGCTGATATAGATGCAGTGAGTAAAACTTTAAGCAATTTCTTTTAGGCACTTCAATGGAAGCAATTTCTACCTAGAGTTGGAGACAACAGATGGATTTATATAAAATGCTAAATGACATGAGCAAAATCTTAGTGAGAGTCAATTGGCCTGCCTAGGCATACATCATTTAATATTACTGTAAACATATTCATACTTATTTGTTAGTCCACCCCTTTTTTTTAATTTTTAAAGTAGTTGAACCACTTAGTCTCCATTATCTTGCTTCAGATCTCTAAAAGACCTAAAAGCATATGCAATTTTAATTTACTCTCACATTAACAACCCTCTGTAGTGTCCCTTTCGTGTAAAGGTGCCTCACTGTATATTAATATCAAATCCAACTTGGCTGCTCACATTTACAAGCAAATCTATCTATTCTCTTTTAATGGCTAGGGACTTGTAAACTCTTCCTGTTGTAAAATAAAATGTGTGTTTTCCTATGCATCAGTCTATTTTCCTTGCAAGACTACTCCGATTAAAAAAATCAGGTCAGAACTCCACGTAAGCTGCCTGTTCCCACTGCAGGCAATCCAAAAGAGGATTAAGGGGACCCCTGGTGAAAGGGCTGTAAAAAGGACAAACCTTGCTATGACACACCATGGGAGCAGTGCACTGAAAAGAGTCCTGGCCTTGGAGAAACCACCCACTTGCATGGAAAAGAGACCTTTCTCTAATGGGCTGATCCCTTAGAGAGAAGGGCTTTTTCTTCATCAGACAGAGTACAAGAAACTATGAAATTGCAAGGTCCAGTGCCCAGGGATTGTGTATCTACCTGTCCCATCATGCTGCATCTCTGCTAAGTGGAATAGTTTTCCATGGCAGCTATAGAGCGAGATAAGGAAGGATGGATGCTCACCATTCCCTTGCTAATTCAGGGCTTGGGCTGCTTCCTGACAAGAACATGCTTTCACATAGAAAAGCAGCAAATGTGTTTGTGAGCAGAGCATTTAGGAGAAAATTGCCTAAATACTTCAACACAAAAACATGCAGGAATCCCTTGATAACACAAGACTGCCAGAACTGCAGAAGAAAACTCTTAACATACCTTGTTAAATGGCATTGGCCAACCAGAGAGATAGTTCATTTTATTTCCTCACTGACTTTCAAATACATTGACCTGAAATTAATTTAAATATCATAATGAGATCATAATGGTACAGTCTTCTTCTGCCCTGGTTATAGCTCTTATAGTGAATCTACTCTAAATTTTTATCTACTAAATCATTGTCTCTCCAGTCTTATTCTGACTTTACACAGATATGATTCCACTTCATTTAAATCACACCAGCAGAAAGCACTCTTAAATAAGTGTATTTAAATAAGAATTGGCATACTGCCATCTTTTTCTTTTTGGCAAGGGGGGAGGGGTATTCTGGGCTTTAAAAAAAAAGAAATTGTTCAATATCTCCCACAAGAAGAAAAGCAAGAGCCCCAATTAAAAGAAAAAATATATATAATTGGG
>VYXC01003460.1:403671-449560 GCA_013397175.1 Platysteira castanea | reverse complement strand
GAGGGTGTTGTTTTTCATGGACTGATACTACTTTTCCAAACTTATGTCTCTCCACTCCTGTTTCCCACACTGTCCTTCCCCTGGAACTCATCTGTCTCTTTCTAGACAGGACACAGTTATTTAGCTTCACATACCCAGCCAGCACTGGCTCACTTTCTGAGCTACTGATTTTCTCGGATACTAAACCCTTAATCATAAACTCTTCCTTTCTGAGACCAGATAAAAACTGGAAAAAAAAAAATCCACTAAGTAGCTTCTCTTGTTTATTTATTAGCAATGTCTGTGTTCCTCTTTTCCTATTTTAAAGGCTTAAATAACTACTAGATTTTATGCATCCCTAGAGAAAATGGATAGTACCAAATAAAAGAAGTACTGGCACTTTTATGGCTACCACAATTTGCTCAGCGTCCATCACGCCAGTAAAATTTCCACATCCACTTAAAAGCAGATAATTGCTTGTACAACCCCGTTTTTACAAAGCAAAATGCAGACTGTGCAGTCAGTCGATACAGGTACAAATCTCGATGGTGCAGTTCATTGTGAACTAGGACATATAAAAACCCAAACATTCCCAGTTATATATTTACTCTAGCATCCAAAGCTGAGCTTACTTTGTTGTTAGCACCTCGGCTGGAACTTTACAGCCTTTTCAAAGTTAAAGGAAAAAAGTATGAACCTCCCAAAGAAAAAAATCTAATTTCCAGGGCACTGATTATTCTAAATATTCTCTGGAGATTCCTATTCTCTTTACTACCTTGTGAGGAGCTTATTCAGTCTAATTCAAGTGCTGAAGATTTGCTGAATTCCAACGAGTCAGTCAATTAACTTTAATATGCACAATTTTTCCTCTTAGAGATATCTATCCTGCTGTATTTTACTTTTAACCAACTATTTGAACAGAACTGATGATTTTGAAAGAAGATACTAGCTTTTGGCATTGTACCAAAACATTCAAAATTAGTTGTCTGAACCAAACACAGGAATTTGTTTCTCACAATGCCATCCACCACCACCAAGAAATATACCAAAATGCTTGGAGCATTCAATTCTGCCATCAAAAGTATATATGAAACACGAAATATAGAAAGAGGCACAGTAAACAGAGACTAGCAAGGGAGATTGGGTGGTTCAGTGAATGCTATACTAACCTATCGAACCCATATTAGATACTGGCAAATCACTACTATTTATTTATTGGTCAGCATAAGAAAGATCAGTGGTTTCAGCCTGGTTTGCTAACAGAAAACTATGCATACTACAGCTACCAGTTATCAGGTGGCATTCAGACAAAAGGACATTTGCACAAGAGGACAAAACCCTGAGATCAATTCAGCTAATAGGAAACGTTACTTTAAGTCATGGTTGTCAAGATTTCAGCTAAAATAATAAATACTTTACAATTCAGCTTGCTATGTGTAGACAGTTGCATGGCTCTGAGAGGCACCTAAGAGTGTCAATGTAAATACCTAGCGCAGAACAAGAGAACTCTGTGCCATCTCATTTATCCTGCCTTCCAGAGTAAATTTAGCATGCCTCTAATCTAGGTTTCTGTTCTGAGCCAGACTCACAGTCACTGTGCAAACCTCATGAGGCACCTGCATTACATCCCAGGCTGCAGCACAAAAAGTTCAGGAAAGGTTCCTCCAGAGCAAGATACAGAAACACAAGACATACAGGGTAAGGCATCTTAACCTTCACTATCCTTTCTATGGCTGGCTGCAGAAATATTACTGGTCTTCCAAAACACTCATTAGCTCAGTAGATCTTAAAAAGTCAATTAATATAGTGACTTAACCGTATTTTAAATGACTGTGCCTGTACCATTCCAAAAGTCCCTCACTACACTGGTTTCTTGCCAATAGAAAAATTACGTCGCCTTTTAAACATCAGAAATGTGTATCAGGTTATCCTTTACAGCTGGTTGATAAGATAACTTGAAAAAATCTAATTGCAAGTCCAAGAAATTTTGTCCACTGTATTTTCTCCCCAAGAGACTCATATGGAAAATTCCACAAGAATAGCACATTCACTGAATTGTATCAAGAAAAACATATCAATCTTTCACTGTTTGATACAAATGCTTCAGCCCACAGTAGTTTTATTATAGGCAAAATTGCTTTTGGCAATTTGGGTAATGTAGTGCCAGTTAAGGGTATTTTTATCCCTTTTTTTAAAATAAAATTTGACATTTCAGAAATTAAAATGAAGGAGATTGGAGCTGCTAGTATCATTCATTAGCTTTCATTTCAGCTGTAGAATAGATTTATTTGCTCATTTTCTTTAGAATAACAGGAATATAATATTAAATATTTCCATCGAGGCATATCTATATTTCTCATATAGAAATGCAGAAAGCTAAACAAGGTACTTTTGAAAATTCTACTGGCTTCGCCTACATGAACAGACTACAAACAGACTGCATTCAATATTGATCTAGTTCACTAGCAAGGAGAAACAGTGAGTTCACTGGGGAAGAAAAATCTGTGGAAGGATATAAAAACAACCAATCCAGGAATCAAGCACCATATCCAGCTCTGAGGACACAGAGTTTTCATTTGTCTGGTTCTTTTCTCTCTTTCCTCTAAATTTACATCCCCCTGGCCATGGTGTGAGTTGCTGTGAATTTCCCCCCCTTCCAGGTTTGTCTTTCTCTTGGAAGCTGTTTAATTTAGGGTGTAATATCACACATACTCATCCCTTTATTTCTTTTAAGCTGTGAGATATTCACTGTGACACAGCTGATGTCTAAACAGAGCCAGTGGATCCAGGTGGGAGGGTAGAACACAGATCTATGGGACTAAATTAAATCTAAGGATTCTGCCAAGAAAGGTGCTGCTGATGAACCACTGTCTTGTGAAAGCCTATTCTCTACAAATAGAACCAGTAGTCAATTTCAGCAAGATGGAGAAAGAAGGAAAAACATCAGAAAGCAGTAAACTTTAGAGTTGCAAGTCTTGGCCTCTACACTTCCCTGCTAGACCATATTAATTTGAACCACATTTCCTGAAAAAAAAAAGGTTTTGAAGTAGCAATTACAGCTCTCTGTGAACTCAGAGCACATGAGAGGATAAAACTGGTTTTGTTACTGCATTATGAAATCTCTGACCCATCTTAGAGATGTTTCTCAATGCATAACTCAAAACATTTATGGCTTAAAATCAGCTGCATTTTAATTTAGTTTTGTAAGTCATCTATCTAAGCAAGTGAAACAGAAAGAGCCCTAAGGACATGTAATTTTTCTTCTTGAAAATAATGAAAGAAAAGCATCTTTTAAAAGCAGCTAAAACCAGAAGGCAGCTAGATCCCTGTATTTTTAATGAGTGCAGTTTCTCTTTCATACCATTCTCTGAGGATCATGACTATCAGAAAAAGTGCTAAAGGTACTAAAGGTTGTATGAATCCACCCCAAGGCCATGAACTAAAGCAAAGTCAATGAGCTTGAAAAATATGGTTATTGCTTTGTCAGCTTACTGCTGAAAGCTCTGAGACAAATTTTCAGAAATTATAGTGAACCTGACAATTGACTTTGCTGTAGGTGAGGTGAGCGTGAACTTTCAACACATGGCAATTCTATGCTAATTTATAGAAAACTTGAGTGCAAGATTATTTACTTACTGCAGGTAAAGAAATGTACACTTGCAAGGATCGTGCAGCTTTACAACCACACTACAAGGCCATATCCTGCCTTGAATCAGCCTAAATTTTTTTAAGTGCACTCAAGACTTCACAGTGTGAGTTGGCATTCAGCAGATTCACTTCCACAAACCACTTGTGTGGTTTTAGTAAATCTTAATTTGTTTTCACATTAACTTGACATGGCTGCTATAATGAAAAATTCCACAAATTTTAAGCTGAATACATTTGAGCATTTTATTTTAAGTCAACACAAACACTTTCAAGTCAACATCTTTGACTTCATTCTACCTAAGCTACTGCAGCACATTAGGAAAGTGGCTGTTTCACAAGCCTGCTATCCCATTTGATAATTGAATTTATTTTTTTTCAAATATCATCCACCATAAGCTTGTGTATCACGTGAAAAAGAAAATGGGAAATTTTAATCCCTTTAGAAGACTGAAATTCTCCCATGCAGGATTCTTCATTACACTGAGCTTTCTAATTTTGAAAGCTTGTTTCAATTGAAAATTCTTTTTAGCTCCTATTTAACAAAAACTTCATAAAACTGGTAATGAAAAGAATCACTAATTCATCTGGAGTTATTAGTGTTTACTTTTTCTGCCTCTATAAAAAGAATAGGATTGAAAAATCATGAGAACTGATGTAGGAACTTGGGAACTCCTATGTAAAATAGTACTAAAACTAACATTAAACCACAATTTTAGGCAATATTGAAATTCAGGTTTTTTTTTTTTTAAGTAAACATTCATTGTTCAGATATGACTTTAATGGCAGCCAGAATCTCTAATATTCTTTAATTCTGTATAAATTCAGAGTTTTATCACTACTACTGATTTGCGAGATGTGGCTTAAAGTAAGGGAAAATAGCAATTCTAAGATGAATTCAAATTAGGTTTCTCTTTTCCCAAAAAGGGTTTGATTTTTACCTCAGCAGACTCATTATTCTGGTCTTGACTACCAAAGCAAAAGTCCCAAACCTTAAAAAAACACAGAGGCAGAAACACACATTTCCCTGTCCTGGATTTCTAGGAGCAGCAAGAACATTCCTCTAAGTTTTCAAAGAAATGGAGTGTGCGACACCTGACAATCTCCATTTCCTTAGACATCATCTCCGCAAGTTACTGTTCCAATACAGTGCCCTCAGCTTCCAGAGGAATTTTACTGTCTCCTCTGAGCCCAAGAGATCTGGAGGAATTCTGACTTGGAAGAAGGATTTCACAGTAAGATGGCTATCTAAGTAACTTTTATGGTCTGGACCTTCATCGCTGTCATTCAGCTACTGAACAAATAAGACTGACAGACAAAGGTGCTGCAGGCAGCAGATGCAGCTGATCTCCAAGTGTACCCTTGGGAGCCCAAAGAACCTGTGCTACTGCTTTCCACTTAAACCCAGTGAAGTAAAATAACCTCACTTACAGCAGTCTTTGTAGAAAAAGTAGGTACAGATTTGATTATTTCATTTTTTTTTTCACGGAGAAAATTGGAATATTTTTTGTACATTGGCTAGATTATAAGTGACGACAGGGAAGAGAAGCAGAAACAGCTTTGACCACACATTAGCCTTTCTGACATTCATATTGACTGTGCCCATTTATATCAAAACCATGGCTGTCAAAACTCATTACATTTTAAAAGATAAGTAAGCACAATTAAAGTATGCTTATCCATTATTCACCTCTTTATTTAAAAAAAAACACCTTTATAGGTTTAGTTAAATTAACAGGAAAAAACCCCATTTAAATATTTCCTTTTACTCTTATATCTTGCACAGTGTTCTTAAGAATAAGCAGATTGGAAACTAGCTGGCATAGAAAGGAAGAGAATTTGGACTGTGACTTTATTTTAAGAATAAGCTCCTCTTAATTTACAGGTGTCTTCATCCCAAAAAACAGCTGTTACAAAATAGTTACAACTAAATCTCACACTCATATCCTTTATTTGTTTGGGTTTTTTGTAATTTAAATGCTGAATTATGACATTTTGCCTAATTAAGAGTAATGAGTATAATATTTAAAGGTTTATTATTATTGATTATGTAAATGTTTTAAAATATTTTTATAATCATCATGGATCAAAAAGCATGATTTCTTGACACTGCTTATTCTTGGATACTCCTAGGCAGACAGGAGTCAAGCAAGGAGGACTAAAATAGACATTTCAGATTGTTTTCAGAAATTACAAATGGATAAATACAAATGTTGATCCCTGTTCTACAGTCAGCCTCCACTGACTTGGATGGGTATACTCATGCATGCCTGAGTAGAAAAGCACAGCTTTTAAAAATTAGTACATGGAATTGTTTTTAACATTGAGAGAATCTCTCCAATGCTCTTGTGCCATTTATCATCTCTTTAGGATTGTGCTCAGCATCAGAAAGTGGCAATTTTTTATTTAACAAAACAAGTAAGCTTTTTGGCAGAAGTGCCTACTTGCACTTTCTTAAGGTATGCTCTGTATCTTGATTTATGCAATTTTAGGGAATCAAGAATCCGTGTTGCTGACTTTCAGAGGTAGTGCTGCTCATATTCACAGCCAATTAGCTCATCAGCTGAGTTCCTAAGTGTCTTGTATCATGTCAGTGGTGGTGTCAGCTGTCTTGTGTTAGCTGGAGATGCAAGAATACTTCTTCCCCCCAGAGGAAATGGTGTGGTCTTTTCCTCCTAGGAAACAGCAGACTTGCTTTCAAGCTGATGAAATGTTACACAGCAAAAACTGCAGAGACAGTTCAAAGTACACCAGCAACGACAGCAAAAGTTCACCAGGTAATTTTCACCAATATTCAATAATTATAGTACTTAGCTTTTGGTAACTCTATAATTCTGTAAGTGGCAGTGAGCATGATTATAATGATTGTTATTTTTCACTTCTGATCCAATTTCCACAAGTCACATGTAAACAGTTCATGGCATGTAAGTGAAAGATGGAATCGTTGACTTACCTGTTTGAGGTTTCTTTTCCAGAGAGATTTTACTACTAGTGAGAAAAACCTTAATATGCAGAGACAGAGAGGAACTTTTAACTAATGAAATTTTATTTCTACATACATGCATTTCACTCCCTGGAGGAAAATCTCACAGAATATAAAATGAATGAGAAATAATACCAAAGAATCAGCATAAGCTACATGAACCACAGCTCCCTTTTTTCTTTAATTGCTTTTTCTTATTCCATGTCTTGGTCTTCATCTTGTGTCTTGTTGCTTCAAGACTGCCTAGACAAATAACTGCTGAAGAATTCCTTGCACTTCACAAAGGGGACTGCATCTCAGAAAGCCAACTTTATCTTGATGTCTCAGCTCAAGAGAGCAATACATCCTCTGAAGTGACTTGTCTGATGGATTGAGCCTAGAAATCAGCTGGAAGGGAGCATAAGTTAACCTCTTGACATGTCATCCAAAAAAAGTAATGTGCTTGGATGGAAATTTCAACAGCTACCTCAATATAATTCATTAAAGTTATTGTCAAGAAGAGATAATAAGGAAGCAGTTATGTGGTTCCAGTAATAAGCTACTGAGTGCTTAAAATGTTATGATAGATGTTTCATGCATTTTAATAGACATAAATGCAAAATGTGCTAGATACAGAGTAAGTGCTTTTAATAGAAGTAACTGCTCATCAGTGACATGCACTGGGTAGATGTTTTTAATGTTATCAGCTCTTCAAAAAAAGCACACTGAAAAATGAATTACTGTTCTTATAACATTAATGAAGAATAATGTTGTAGCTGAGAGCTTGCTAGGCTCCCTCATCAAGAGTGAGCTTCTGAAACCACGCCTTGCTGCAGAGAAGTGAAGCAAGGATAAGAGAGCCACCTTTCTGAAACAGTCATGGAGCCAAAACTAATACGCACTTAAACAAAGGTTTTTTTGTAGATGCAGTAAAGGAGGGGCCATCAAAATGCCATAGATGACACAGAAACCAGGTTCTGTGAACTCGTATTTATGAAAATAGGTGAACAAATCAACTTCAGTGCTACATAGGGAAAGGACAAAAGTTCTTCACCCATGTAGAGTTATAGCTCTCTGCTGTCTATAATCAGATTTTCCTGGTCTTAGAGCTGAAAGAGTAAGATATTTCCTTACCAGGGATTTATTCCAGACTTCCAGCAGATCAAATATAGAAATGTACCAAAATAATTTTGATTTATACAAAATTTTAGTTTGGCAGCCTTGTCATTTTTCCTTTCTTTCTTTGATTGAAGAAGAGGGAGCCAAACATTCCCTAAGCAGCTTGGCTCTCCTCATCACACAAAACTGAGAAATAGGATCAGGACTCACTTTCACTGAAATTAGTTGCACCTTTTTTTTGATCATTTAGAAGCAGTATCTATTAATATGAGAGGGACAGACAAACTTGGCAATTCCCCTCAACATATGCCAGATCTACTGCAATGCTCACTGGTTGTGCTAGTGAGAACCAGACATCCCATTCCAATTTCACTCTCTTTGATTCTGTTTCCTCTTTCCCTTATTTCCTACCAAATGCATGTCCATCTATTAAAAAAAAAAAAAAAATCACAAACACTTATTCTATGAGTTCATTACAAGGGTATACTAGGACAGAATAACAGCTGTGAGAATATGATGTGCTGATCAGAAAAGCAGTATCTACCTGCAGAGAGATGGCAGTTTGGTTGGTTTTCCTTGAAAAGTTCTCCAGATAAGCACAGGACCACTGAATGAGTAAGGCTTTGTTTTTAGGAAAAGTCCTATTCACTTAATAGATTTAAATGCTTTCTCAACTAAACTCTTAATGATTTTAGTATCTTATACAGAGTTTTGGGGGAAAAAAAAAAAAGACCCTAATCTTCTATTCCCTGAAAATAACTCTTCAAGCTGTAGTATTACAATAGAAAGACTGGAGTATTTCTCCATAGAATTTTCATTTATAAGCACTTCTAAATGTTTCCTGCAAACATACTAATAAATGTTCCTCTCAAGAGCATTATATCTTAGAAACAGAGAGTCCTAAGAAACAAAGGCATAAAAAACAAAGAAAGGTGTTTTTACATGAAGTTTGATAGTATTTTTAATTTGTGTATAAATTTAGAAACATCATCAGCTCACCAGTGCTGAGTTACTGTTATTTTTTCTTAATATTGATGTGAACAATTAATTTCTTTTTCAAAGAGCTACAGACCAAAATTTCTGGCCAGAAAACTCTTACTACTAAGTAAAAAATATTATTCATAACGCTTAGTGAATATAAAAGAGCCATCTTAATTAATGGTTTACCCTAATTTGACTGGATTTGTCAGTTAATCAAGAGGTTTTTTTGAGAATTCATTGAAATATTGGCTTGTGTCATCTGCTGCCATCTGTGTGTCAACACTCTAATTTTCATAGAATCTGATTACAAAGTTTAGAATGACTGTATACAGCCCACTTGATGATAGATTTATATTTTTTTTTCAGCCTAATGTTTCTGTGAGTCTATGATTACTTTCACCAGCAATTTCCTGTTGCTCTGAACACAGGGTATAAACTAGTGATGAAATAATTAGGGAAAGAAGTTGCAAATTAAGCTGGGGAATGGCACATAAGACCAGCTAGTTCAGCACTGTGCTTTCAAGAGCAGCTCAGAAAAGCAGGACTGCTCTGTAGTAATTGCTACTCTGTTAACAGAGTCACAGCTTCCAGTGATGGACATGTTTGGGACTTCTGGAGCTGCAGAAACAGCCTTGTCACACAAAGTCCTTGATGTATTTCCATTTCATTTAAAAATCAATTTATTAACCTCCTGCTGCTTCTTATGGCTGTATAATCATATATTTATAAAAATACATTCATATTCTCCCAGGTACTTTTTTTCCTAGCATGCCTACTGCTCCATGTAGGAAAGCTAATCCATACTTGTAATCCTCCCAGTTGCAGTGACCTGTATTTTCCCCATTTAAGTTAATCATGAGGAACAGGAACTGAACACACATGGAGCATTCAGGAAGCGGATAAACCACGACTGCATAATAGCATAATGCTGCTTTCTCTTCTGGTCTTACCTCCTCTCCCCACAGCTGCTGCCATCCACTGGGATTTCTGAGCACTGAACTGTTTTGCGAGTGCTATTTACAAGGACCGCACAATTTCTTCAGCTCAGTGCCACCACACTCCATTGCTGTGCTCACATAATTAAGGTTACTTTCTTCTAGCATGAATTACTTTGTGCATATTGCTATTTAATTCTACCTTTTTCCACCTTCCACTTTACTGTGCAGTCACTCAGCATTTTGGAGCCCTTCAGAAAATCCTCAAATGTAGCATTTCATTTGATTTTCCTAAATAATCCCATTGCATTTGCAAATAATATCATCTCACCGTTCATCTTCGTCTCTCAATCACTTATGAATATGCTAGCAGAGATTCCTGTGGGAGCAGTTGGGAGCAGAGCTTTACTGCAGAATGACTGTCATGGCAGCCCAGTTCACTAATATGAATGACATTACATTAGCTTTTATATATTCTTCTCCAGAAGAAAATATTATTAAATTCCTTTGCTGTTACTGATTAGAACTGGATTCCTTATTATCCCTACAAGATTTGACTGTAACACCCACTTTCTGTCAGGGAAAAAAAATTGTGAGGATAATTTAAATCAGTGGTCCTGAAATGTGATTAAGTCATCTTGCTTCTCAAAAGCTAAAGGAATAAAACATAAAAGTAAAATAAGAGAAATTTAGGATCTGCTATACATGAAAAACTTACTTTCAAGTGCTTCTTCCCATTAAAATATTTAAAAGGCCTAGTCTACTTCTTCTGAAAAGTCCTTTTATGAAAGATTTGTTTGGACCAGTATGAGCTAGACACGCATAGCTCCCTTGCATGTAAATCAGGATTTATTAATTCAAGACAGTCTATTCTTACAGATCCAGCACATCCTGGAGGCTGCTTTGTCCCTGTTGGTAAAATGAGAGGCTACATGCTTGCAGCAATCTCTGCTTTCCTACCCTCCAAGAGTCCTCTTGTCATATTTAGTATTTTAGAGGATCTCCTGCTCCCCTTTAAGAGTTCATGCTGAAGGATCAGAGGGAACAACTTCAGTCCACTTCAGGCTGTTCCCTTGGGCTCTGCTTGTGAAACTTTGGCAGCATTCCAGTGCTCAGAGCCCATTGATATATAACCACACTGTGGCCCTGAGTCAGATAGCCCCATATATTCACCAAACTGACAAATATCTATACCTGGCATGGCAAAATTTAAAGTATACACATAAATATCACAACTGGAAAGTCTATTACTTTTCAGCAATCTTGAAGAAGTTTCTGAAAACATTTACATGGTAGTGCTAAAAAAGTCTTTACCTAAACATTAAACTAATGATTTTTCACCACCAATTAGGGAAATAAATTTTCAACTTTACATACATAACTTTGTGTTTAAGCTTCTACTGTTGTCTTTTTTACTGTGACTATTGCAGAGCACACCACTCTGCCTCGAAAAAGCCCCAAATATATTGCTATTGTATGTTTGATTACTGAGGGTCCTGTTAAATCAGTTATATCTTTAAAGTACCATGAGCAGAATGTGTAACTTAAGAAGATAGAAATAAGATGGATGAAAATAGTGGAAAGATAGGAAAGGAGCACACACACAAAAAAGGAAAACATCTGTTTTCTAGTTAGAAGACTTGAAATAATATATTACTGACAGCCTGCCAGGAGATTAATGGCAATTTCCCCCTCTGTTAGCTAAAGAAGAGCAAACATAGATGAGGTTTTATAAGGAACAAGTAGAATGCAGGCACAGAAATAAACTTTATTGCTGTCCTTCATGCTGAAAGCACTGATAGAGCAAAGCCCTCAGTCCCCATCAGCCAACCCTGAAAGTTTGTTAGGGAGAAAGTAAGTATCGTAGAGCCTTAAATACTCAGCTAGCATATCTAAAGCCTTTTTTTTCACTTTAATAAAGATTTGAGCTTTTGTTGGCTGTTAATATGATAATTGTCTCCCATGTCCCAGCTAAGCAGGTTCAGGCCTGAGCTAGAGAGAAACTTGCGAGGGCCTTGCCACTGGCTTTGACAAATTATATGTGCAAGACCCTTCTCAAGATTTCTTCATAATAAGTTAGGTGATTAAAGTTTTTTTTTGCTCCTTCTTATTTCAAGTTTTTAGTTTGTTTTCTTTTTTTCATCTTAACAACTATAACTGGATAAGGAAGGGGTAAGAATGGGAGCTTTTTAGATAACTTGAGCGTTTCCCTGGAAAATTCCTGTGCTAATCAAAACATAGGCTTGAGACGAGAAATGAGTATATCACAAGACAGTGAGTGATTGAGAAAATCAAAGTGAGAGAGCTCACACTTGGAAGTCCAGTGTGCCTTCTCACAGTCCTCTCTCAAGCCAAACTATATCCATGTGAAATTGCCCAAAAAGCCACAACATAAAATGTATTGCAGACCTTTATTATCTTACATGAATGGCCCAAAAGCACAGCACCCCCTTAGCTGGCATCTCCTAATATGTATCCTCTTCACAATATTCAATGGCTTTTCCTCATGCTTGAAACTCTCTAAAACCAGGCATCAGATACTTCCTAGATTTGACATCCAGCTTGTTTTATAAGCCAAACTCAGGAGAGAACAGTTGTGATGCACATAGCTGAAGGTGCACATGTTTACCTGGAAACTATTCCAACATTTCCCTTCAGTTGTCTGAAGTATCACTTCCTTAATTGATATAGATTAAGCATTCTACATCTCAAGAAGTGATGTTTTTGCCTTTCTGTACATAACATGTACTTTTCCAGGGTTTTGTTGCTTAGACGTAGGCCAGATGAATTCATTCTGGGACAGCATAAATCTGTGTTGCTGAAAAAAGCAATGCACTCTCTCGACTAGAGGTTGTTTTTCTACTGTCCCTGCACCATTCCTGCCTCCTCCTCATCAAGTTTTATTCTGCAACAGGTGTCAGAAAACTGCAGCAAGTTAAAATTAACAATTTTATAATGGATCACTTTAGTCAAATTCATCACATAGACACTTGAACCTTTTGTGCTGGCAGCAAAGCAATGAGCAATGTAAGAGCAGGACCAGCAGACAGAGAATTAGAAGAACAGTTTTTAAAGTAAATGACAATTTTTTTAGAGACAGATGAAATTCTGCAACAGAAAAACCAAAGAATGGTATGCAAACTTTTGAAAAATGATCAGCAGTGGCCCTGCTAGTTCCCTTTACATTCCCACCTAAGTCACTCCAACCATTCAAGAAACAACTACTACTTTCCTCCAGAGCAAGTGGGCACGAAGACTGCAGGAAGAGGTGAATACCCAGTGAGCTAATTAATGTGTTGGGCTCACAGGGTACAACCTGTGCAGTACCACTTCTTTCCACTCTATATTTAACAGAGAAAGAGAAATTTGAGGCATCTCTTGTAACTGGCTTCTCTGGCTGTACAGAATATCCCTTAATGTGTGCTATCCCTTAACGACTTCAGCCCACCTGGTTATATTTATACAGGCAGGCTCTTTTGCTTTCAAACATGAACTTTTTCACCAAGGTGAGCTGTTTCCAGCCTTTGTTCCAAACAGAGTGCCTGGAACAAGACAGAGGATGGTCTTAGTGCAGCTTTCAGACGGAATAGTGAGAACTCCAGTGAGAGTCTCTGAGTAAACCAGCAGTTTTCCTTTTTTTTTTTTTTTTGGCATGCTGTCTATTAGCAACTATGAGATTGTAATTAGAATTTAATTGAAAGGGCCGAGGTATGTTTTCAGTTTTGCTGCATAGCAGCAGATCCTGTTTTTCAGAAAATTATGTGGAAAAGGGGCCTTTAAAATTATATTGCTGAATGAGAAGGAACGCAATGACTTCCTGTTCTAAATCTGCAAAGTATAGGCAAAGTTTTAAAAGAAGTGTTCATAATACTTTTAAGCTTTATGCCACAGAGGGAAGTTCCTGACTGAACTTGCAGAGAAAGTACCCTGCTGATTTGCTGCATGTTCTCTATGGTAAAGCTCTTTTACATATTTTTGCCAGGCTGTCAGCCACTTGTAACGAGGAAAAGATCAAAACTCATGCAATTCATAAGCACTGTGTAAGAAAACAGGCCAAGTACAAAATCTTACATTTTGGGTAGAGCTACAAAATTGAATCATTACAACGATTTTCTACTGCCAACAACAGCAAAAAAGGGAGCAAATAATACATTCCAATAATTCTCTCCACCAGATAGTGGGAAGTTAATACATGGAAATATATTAATGATTTACTTATCACAGTAGATTTTGGAATATCCATAAGAGTACAGCTGAAGATTCTGGGTTTTGCAATAAAATGTAGTTTTGCAATAAAATGTAGTTTTACAAGCAGTAGCTTTCAAAATTATGGGTAGTCTTCATGTTAAGATTTTCTGCCGCTTAAAATTCATGTGCACTCTGAAAATACAGTGTAATTCAACACCATTGCTGGGCTGGTTCTTTAAAATATACAATTCTCCTCTTATTTACCAATAATCTGACAGAGCTCCTTGTCATGCCCTGGATTTGTAGGATATTTTGACAAGAAAGAAATGCTTCAGTAACAGATGTTTCCAAACAGAATAACTTAATCATCTGTAATGTGCACGTCTGCAGAATAGAAAAGTTTTAAAAAGATGAGCATACAAAACAAGGAAAAAAGATTAAGGGCTATAGAGAAGAACAGAGAATTGAAATGGCATGAGAAAATAAAGTGAGAGGAACAATAAATGATATGGAGAATGGCTGAATAGCTAGATAGATGCAAGAATGAGGGGTGCATGTGAATACAACCACTGAATGGGCACTTAGCTGGAAGAAGAAATAGAAAACCCTCACAGCCCAGGAAACTCTTCCTAATTTGTAAAGGTGGACACCCAGCTTGCAAACCCAGTTCACACACTCCCTGGGGACTTGTGTACACGTTTACTACCATGGTACTCTCTGCTCCCTAACAAACATCCTGCAATTCATAATCATTTCTTCTGACAGTACTATATTTGAGTATAACTGAATTCAGTGCCGTTGCTCCATGAGTTATTGCCTGCAGAAGCAAAGCTGTGTACTAGAAAACCAACCTAAATCTCTCCTGCACTGTGTGCCACGAGCTGAGCAATCCTTCACAGCACCGCTCAAAAACGTGTCCTCTATCCTTTCATATTCAACAAAAGTATCAGACTGGGAAATAAGAGGCAGCTATTTATCAATTAACATTATTAGTGGTATAATGTATCAATTAATTAAAAAAAAAGACAGTCCTACTCTACTGACTCATATAAAAATATAGAAAATTTATTTCCAGAAATTACAGCAATTCAATAATAATAATAAAAACCCTCACAACCTAAAAGATGAAATTACTTGTGAGACTGGAGACGTCTGTGACAAAAGCATATTGAATAGTAAAACCAGCAGCCTTTACAGCTGCCTAGTTTTTTTTAGATGCTAATGTTTTGGAATCATTAAAACTGGAAAAAAAAAAGGAATTAAAATTAAGTCAAGATAGCAGCCTTTAAGGTTACAGCAGTGAAAAATATGAAAATATGGCACACCTGCTTTTGTTCAGAAGCTGTTATTGAACTGCAATGTAAATTTTATTGGGATGAAGTTCTGTCTCAGAAATATTAGGGGAAAATCCCATTCAGTTCAATAGGATTCACTGTTATTTATAATTTATGCTTTACAGTTTGCAATTAAAGTGTAAAAATGTCTTCCTTCTTTGAAAGGGAGAAATGTTTTGTGGCTTTTTATTTTTTTTATATAAATTATTCTTAAGCAAGTTTTAAGGATTAGTTTGTCAACTCTGTATAAAAGGTAGAAGAGCTCTACAGCTATCAACTTATTTTTTTACAGAATGATTAAAGCAAAAAAAAAGCTGTTACATTCATATAATTTAAAACAAGAAAGTTCACTGCAGTCTTATTTTTAAATGAGTTCCTCACCCTATGAACACTAATATGGAAACCATAGCAGCTATTTCTGTTCATAAAATAAGTTTTTCCCTTTCTCCTAGTGTCAGCCCCAACACTGACCTACATGTACCCGCAATTTAAAAGGACCATTTATTTCTCTGCCTGACAGACAATTTCATTTTGTAAACTTGTAGCTCTGAAGAACACAATGAAGTTATTTAAGGATGTACAAACCCAACATTTCAGCAACGGTATTTTCTGACTGACATGAGACAGAATTTCTAGTGATGTGCGGTTTTACGGGCATATCAATCTTCTAACCTAGCACAAAATATTTAGCATTCCAGACACTTCCATAAAATTAGCATGAACAGCCTCCATAATGTTGTTAATGAGACTCAAGCTCAGTAGTGATCTGATATCTGATTAACATTTTAAAATTTTTAAAAATTCTCTCCTTCAAACAAGGAAGACCCCAAAATGCCACCTCTTCTGCAAGACAGGACATCAGCTAAAGGTGAAGGCAGGACCATGTGTAGAAAAAGTTGCTACCAAAATCTTAGCTCTGTCAGCCAACACATATTCATTTGATCTGCAGTGAGCAGAAGACAGGCTTTAGCAGAAAACAAGAAGCGGAAAAGGCGTGGTATTTTATTCCCTAGGTTTGTAATTCACATCAGGAGAACGTGCTTACATTCACATTTTCCTTTTTCTTCTCTCAAGCTTGTTTATGTTTAGTTTAAGTCTTTGGATTTGTTTTAGAGCTGTCTCCCCAAATTCAAACCGGATACCCTCATCCTGACCTTAACTCTTTTACTAGGCTAGTTATTACTAATAACTGTCAGTTCCAACACTGAGGTTATGTTAACAGGACTAATTTCTAAGTAACAGAAATAGGAAATGGAAAAAAAAAATTCTAACATGAAGACCATATTTACTTCTATCGACATAAAGTCAGGATTGATACACATCCAGCTCTCAGCAGAAACAAGAAGAGAGGCACTCAGCTATCACAGTGTTTAACACTGTGATATTAATACTCAGCTTTACAATACAATACCTGCAAATTAATACTCCAGTTCTGGATGCTGCTTTGAAACCAATTGTGTTCCACTAAACCCCATTATATTGTCCAATAAGCATTTTTAAGGACTGCTTAGAGCAATAATTCTCCATAATCTAAATATTAAAATATAAAAAATGCTCATGAAACATCTGGTTGCTGAAAAACTCCAGTGCAGATAAGAAAGCAGTGTACTACTTACCATACTGAAAGCTCACAAAACCCTGCTCAGTACACACAAGCACCACAGGGAGATGGAACTCATCACCCAAGTTCATTTCTAACAACAAAACCACTATAAACAAACTGTAAAGAAAAATAACTTGTGAGTATTATATGCCAAGGATATTTTGTAGAGAGGTTATGTTGCTTCAGTATGAGACCAAGAACCTGTAACTGCTAATCCAATCCAGTAGATACATTGCTCGTCTTTGCAATCCTCTGATTGGAGGCTTATTACTTTGTGTTTGCAGATTCTCTTTTGATCCAAAACTTGCTTAAAAATGAAACTTAGAAACCATTTAAATTTATCTTTGACACATCATTTAGTCCAAAAGAGATTAAAAACTGGAAACACCTGTCTATTGTGGCTTTATTCCTGGCGGGTTTCCTTACGTTAGTAACTCTGTTTTCAGAGATATTTTCTGATTTTATTAAGGAATTTAAGAAAAAAAATATATTGCTTTTCCTAGGAAAAAAAGGAGTTTACCACCAGCAGGAAATGTCGTTACAGTTCTGCTCAAAAAGCTGCTTGTCTTACACTTGGAAGTTGTTTTTTTTTTTTTTTCTAATTGAGATTTCAGTATTAGAAAAGAATATTGTCCTGTGGCAGATCAAGAAAATGATTCTGAGAGTTTTCATGATTTTATATATTTTAGTGAGTAGTAACAGAAAATATTTGTATTTATAAGTGAGAAATTTTTACTTTTTTATTATTTTGTTTTCAGTATGAGGAAGATATCTTTATGTCTTGGTAACTACAAGCATTTCCTTTATTGTATTGAAAAGTCTCTCTGAATTTAAGAACAGTTTAAATTAAACATTTACCCCAAGAATTTTTTCTGGTTTTTAATACAAATGTTGTATTTTTGTCTTGTAAAATTATTAACTGAAAAAATCTATTAGCAAATGACATATTAAGAATAACTTCAGATCCCTGTTTTTCTTTATGGTTTATAAAACTATTAAGGAATGTTATGTTAATATCTTTTAACTCTTACCAACTACAAATTAAACTTCTGCAGTTTGTTGTTTAGCTTTTTTTCCTATTTGCATAAAGCCAGTCCTCTGGCCTGCAAAACCTGTTAGGAAGGAAAAGAAAAAAACAACCCAAAACTCAAATCTACCATACTTACTATCAATAATTTTGTTGACACCATTCAGGAATTCCATAGACTCAAAATAAAATCACAGTCCTTTTTCTCCTTTCAGAATATAGCCTCTTAATCCAAATAATATCAGAGAAGTTAAAATTTAGTCCATTCATCTGGCAAATGTTTCCCTCTGTTTCATAAACATGCATATCACAGAGAAAAATGGTTCAATTCAAGGTTTTTTAACATAATTAGAGTGTAAAAAATCATCATAGAAATACGGTCATTCTCAGACTTAATAATGTCCTTATTGCAATGTATGACATTTCCATAAATCAAAGATTTAGCAAAACCCAATTGTGCTATAACCAGCCAGTAAATACAGTTAATAGTTTAGGAGGATTGCAAAATAGAAATTTTTGTAGTAAAAACTATTATGTTCCAACAGTCTAACCACAAGTTGAAGGTAAAATGTCAGAAAAATTAGAAGGAGGACATGGGGGAAAAATGTGTGACAGCTTATCAGAAATGCTGGTTAAAAAGTCTATGGCTACTGTAAATAAAATAGCCTATCTAGAATAATACAGTACTACAGACACAGTACTACAGGCACCATTTCCTCTAGGCTTGTTTACAACCTGTAGAATGCTTCCTTTTTAATATTCTAGTCAATGTTATGTCCTATGGGAAGGACAAAAAACAAGTGCAAAAGTATATGATGACTTTTTACACAAAGATAATTAATCATCACATTTCATTAATAAATTATCAAGTGCTTGCAAGCTGTCCACAATCTTTGTCATTCTAGTTTGCATATTTTATAATGGTGGAATAACATTTTAAAAAGTTTGAATAGGCACTTACTGGAATTACAGTTAATCCTGATACAGTCTAGATGGGGAAGAATAGATGAAAAATGAAAATTTATCCTTCAAGGTAATAGCTGCAGACATCCAATAAAATCACAGTCCACCCTTCTGGGGACAGACACATGCAAATATGGCCACTCCATGTCATCAGTCTTTACATACTGTTATAACCCAGATATGCTGCGAGAAGTCTTTACCAATAGAAACGACAAATAGGGTAAAAAATGGCCAATTTCAAACAAAGCTACATGGTGACAAATCTAAGTGAAAAGGCAGGATTAAAAGTCAAAGATGCTTAACTGAGGCAGGCTGCAACTTTCTCCCCATCTGTGAAAGAACAGGTAATTTCTCTCAGTGCAATTAGAAAGTGCTCCGTCACAATGGGTCTTAGAGCAGGCCAGGCCACAATCAGACACCTTGGACAAGTTGTGGATAGTATAACCTCAAAGGCTCATCTTCAAAAGCTAAGGATTGACATACAGACCTCATCACCCAGGTCCAGAAATAAGGGTTTGTGGGTTTACATGTCCTTAATGTCTAGATTTTAGAAATGAACAGTGACTACTTTAAAGTAATAATAATACTGAGAAAAAAAATCACATATTTATAAATACTCATTAGAGAATAAAGAGGATCCTTTCTATTTTAAGATTCTTTTTTGCCTGACTAAAAATAAAAATAAATAAAAAAGAGAAATTAAAAAAGGGGGCATGGGAGGAACGAATAATATTTCTTGGGCATGGATTTATTTACTTTTTATCAACTTTCATGAGCTGTAGAAGTAGGCAGAGGGTGGTGTTTAGTATGTAAAGTAAATAACCTGATCTGTGCACGATCCTCTGCTGGGCTACCTACATTTATTTCTTACTGAAAAAAAAAAACCAAAAAAAACCAACAAAACAAAACCAAAGACCAAACCCCAAACCCTACACCACGCTACCTGGTTTGTATGGCTACTCCTGGTTTACACCTTTGAGGAACATATATACCATCAAACCTAGATTTTGTTTCCATATAGCTGAGTTTGTCATGTGTCGTCAACCGCATCAGAAAAGTGGTTGCAAACAGCCGAGGAGCAGCACCTGCACACCCCCTTTACAGAAAGCACTCAGAGCCTCCCGCCGTGGCCCCCGCTCCGGAGGGGACCCGCAGGGAAGGGTCACCCGCGACACCCTTGGCTCCTCCTTCTCCCTCCTCACCGCTAAACACCAGGGCAGCGTTTCAGGGAGCCACACTTTGATGAAGTGGAGGGTTAGGTAGTTATTTTTGTACCCCCCACTCCCCACCGGTGCTTTCTGGAAATATGTGACTAAAGCAATAAAATGCTTCATTCTCTTTAAAAATAGCATCCCCCTGAATGGGACTAGCTGCATGGAACGTGCATTTTCCTGAGCATACTCCTGTTCTCTTTCAGCTCCTGACTTGGAGTTATTCATAAGCATGGAAGAAGCGCTTTTATTTCTTTATTTACTTTTTTTTTTAACTAGAGAAAACCATAACCTGACATTTTATCCATCATATTTTAAACAAGGAAGTCAATTTTCTTTTTTTTTTNATCCTATATATTTTAAAAAGAGAAGTTAATTTTTTTTTTTTTTTTTTTTTTTTTTCTGTAAAAGGGCTTGTGCCTCCTGTGTTCGCAAGGCTGTTTGCTGAGGGCCGCAGTCTTTGGGCATTGAAGGGTTGTGTTATCGTTCGATACTACAAAAATACCACTACAGAATCGTTTAAAAAAGAGGAGATGGATTTAATATATATTTGACACCTAAAAAAAGGAGAACAAGAAATCCATCAGTGGGCGTATCTAACTGCAACATTCTCAGTGTTAAAACCAGAAAGTCTTTGATATGTTTGCACGTCATACATTAATTGGTGGAGGTAAAACTGAGCTGACCTACATATGTGTTGTTTCTGCCTGCACATTGAAATTGTGGAGAAAAACCAACCTTCCGCAATCAAGAAAAACAATTTAGCCAAAAAATACCACTGATGAATTTGTCTTCTTTTTTTAGAATACACAACAGTACAAAAATATTGTGATGGGTAATGTTAAGACTAAATAAAGAACACAGAAATGCAAAAGAAAACAAAATAAATAGTAATAATGGCCATGTATTTGTGTATGTACATATGCAAATGCCGCATTGACGTGTGTTTATATATCATTTCAGTTTACTTTTAATGTTAAAACAGGCTGTTTCATAAATGTTTGCAAGCAAAAAGAAAAATGTAAAGAAAATGTTAATTTCTTGGAGGAAGAGGTTGTTACCTAGGTTGACCGTTAGCTTAACTCGTCCTGCGTCCAGCTCTAGCCGAAGGGTATCTGCAGATTCCCTGGACGTTGTTGCCATTAAAATGCCATAAGCTCGCTGGGACCTGAACCTTAAAGAAACATCTTCGGCCTCTGTGTGCATCACAACAGGAAGCTGTATTTTCATAAACATACTTCCATCATAGCTTAAAATTGTTGCTTCTGGAAACAGAGAGGAGAAAATCAGTTGTTAAAGAATTACAGTCTGTCTACTGAAACTCCTTAAATGTGAGATGGTAAATGTATATTCAGTCAGCATGACACAGAAAGATTACATACTACTTTTCATTATTATTACTGGGAAACACAAGGCAAGTTTGGGGGGTTTGGATTTTTTGTTAAGGTTTGTTTTGATTTGGTTTTAAGTGGCATATATTGGTGCTTTTTAAAGAAACTAAATTGCTCTTTAATGACCCAGCCAGTCATGTGTGCATCTTCAACAGTATGGGTAAAATCACCTGTAAGGCAATGCTTGAAAGACTAGGCCTGTACTACTCAAAATAAGTCAAATCAGTAAAAGATATTCATGTAAACCTTACAGCCTAACAAAAGGCCATGCCTGATTGTCATTCCCCTAGATAACCACCTTAGGATTCTTCATGTTTAAACCTATTGGCATTGCTACAACCACGGGTTATAATTATCATCCAGTGAGCAAAAATCCTCCTGAAATGGGTGACTGTCCCCAGTACAGTTTGGATGGGGTGTAGATTGTTTCATGACTACAAAACCCATGGTATGGACTCAAAAATGTTTCTTTGAACACTATGACAGCCTCAGCAAGAAGATTGAGACTGGACTTGGCATATTGAGGGTAACATCTTAAAACCCCCAAGAGAAGCAAAGAACTGTCACTTTCAGACATTCCAGGAAACCCTCCCGGCCAGAGGCTCTGTGACAGAGCAGTCACAGTCTGTTAGACCCCAGAGCAACCAGTCACAAGCCTTCTTTTCCCAGCTTCCATGCTGATAATGAGAAAGGTAGAAAATAGACTGCTCACAGGGAGGGCATTGTAGTTCCTAGAAAGCAAAGGAAACCTCTTTCTGAAACGCATTAGTCAGTCCTTTTTGGCAGGACAGTCAAACATTGTGCGCAGAGAACAACTTTGAGAAGCTTGTCCGTGCTTCAATTTGCTTCAGTGTAATGGAGACACCTAAACCAAAGTTTACTGTGGTGTCAGCGTGCAATAATATTTTCAAGGACTAATACTACTGATGCTATGTGTAGTAAGTCTCACAACTACATTTGCCAAAATTGTTCCCATAGCATATCTTGTATGCTGTTAAAGACAGATAAGCTCTTCAAGACTTCCAGCCTACACGATCCATGGGAGGACAAAATGTTCTATTAATTCCGTGAGAGGCAAAAGTGATAGATTATATTTTCACTAGTACAATCATAGAATGGCTTGGGTTAGAAGGAACCCCTAAGATTACTCACTTCTAACCCCCCTGCCATGGGCAGGGATACCTTCCACTAAACCAGGTTGCCCCAAGCCCCATCCAGCCTGGCCTTGAACACTTCCAGGGGTGGGGCACCTGCAGTTTCTCAGGGCAACCTTCTCCTGTGTAAAGAATTTTAATTTCCCCCAATACAAATCTGGAGAAAACAGTCTTAGAAAAAACTGGTTACTGAGACAGCTGTGAAAGTCCTTAGATGTAAAAGGTTGTAAGAATGCATTTACAGGTTTGATGATTTCTAACTATGCAGCTAATCATGTTTTCAACATATTCTAAATCTAAAATTTTTCTGTGAAGTAGATTAAATACTTAACTTGCAACAACCCAAAAAGTAACTTCAAGTCAAAGAGTTTTCAGTGGAAGCTGATTGGCTTTTTAACTGTTTGAGGTTTTTATTCGTTAGTTTCAGGGTTGGGTTTTTTGTGGGCTTCCTTGTTTGTTTATTAGTTTTTGAGAGGAAGTCATGAACAGGGGTTTACAATTCCTTCCTATATCTAGCTGTCTACTCTGTGCATAAAAATCTCCCAAGATCTTTATCAAGGTAAACATGATTTAGGTAAAGAATTCCAGTTAAAAAAGCTGAAATTACATGCTATATATAATATAAGAGAAAATAAAAGGTATTTTTTGTATTGTCTATAAAAATACAGCATATTAATAGTATTCAGGGTCTTACAGTATTTAGCAAAACCAACATTCAATAACACTAGAGGTCTGATGCTAACAAATTATCTTAGGATAATGTAAAAGAGCTGTCAGAATCAGCACTGCTACTGTTCGGCAACTTTCCTGTAATTATTCAAGTTTTTCTGACAATTACAGAAAAAAGAGAGAAGAAACTTAATTGGAGACTTAATTTAATTGGAGATGGCCTGTGAGTAACACCATGGTGAGCAGCCCTGATGTGATTTGATACTTAATCCTCCTAAGCCATACTGTGCCAGTATTTTGGGAACAGATGTTCCAAGAGCAGACCAAAGATCAAATGACTTAAAAGCTCTGGGCAATAGGGAAGCCCCCTCATGTCACCTACATCCTTTTAATATGCCAATATGTGCTTTCTGGGGCACAGGCTTTCTAAGCACAGAGGTATCACAGGGGAAAGAAAAAAGAAAAAAACAAACTAAAGAAATGAACAAAACCCCCCCCAAACTACCAACAAAACAACCCCAAGCAAAACCAAAACAAACAAAAAACCCTAAAGCAAATGCAAAACAACAAACAAAACAAAAACAAACAAAAAACAACTCCACAAACCCCCAACAAACAAAGTAGAACTAAGCACAAAATTGGCAGGAATGGATTGCTAATTTACAGGGCCTGGTTAGCAAGACTGACCTGAGTGACAAGACGCAGCAGGTACACAAACCTTGAAGGAACAATTTAGCTAAAAATATGTATTAATTTTTGCCTCTCTTGTGTTTTTTGCTTTGGGCCAACTAATTCCAAGGAGCTGTCTCATCTTTACATGAAATCTACACTGCTAAATGTTCTCACATAAGTGTTGGCAGAATATCTTTTCTATGTCTTTTCTCTCTTTTTCAGCTTTCTCTTAATTATTAGATCAAATGATAATAGACTGTAAGTTTAGCTCAGGATGTGATAGTAATTTAAAAAAAGAAGGAAAAGAATAATAGTTTTACTACCACTTCACTGTTAGAATCACAGCGCTGAAAAGAAAAACAGCAGAATATCCTTATTAAAAAATCATTGTCAAGCTTTGTGGCAGCAAATAAGTGAATGCAGTAGAGTTATTAAGAAGAAATAAACGGTATTATATAATACAGAGATTTATATAAAAATATTTTATACATTTGCTCTTTGACAGTTTTATAAACCTGACATTCAAAACTTTTCCTGCTCCTGTGGTGAAAAACAGCCAACCAAAACACACAAGTGAACTAAACTCCAAAACGAGCCCACTGAAGGGTTCAGTTCCCCTGTCAGTTTTTTTCTTCAGTTTGTTTCTTAGTAAAATCTTCGCAGCTAGATAGTCTTCTTTCCTACACATACACACACACCCCACCTTAACTTTCTCTGTGTCTACACCCAAGGAGACAGACCAGTACTGACATGAGAGGAGATTCAGGACCTTAATTTCCACTTGAGCTGGAATTACCTAAATTGCTCAGGAGACTGAGGCACCAATTCTGGAAACTTTCCTACATCTGCTCCTACCCTCAGAAATGATGACTGGATATTTTTGGAATAAAGCAGAATTTCCTGAATAAATGCTATTCTTCATCTCACAGCTTATTTAAATTAAAGTGAAAGAAGTATGGACTGGGCATTTGAATTTCAGTGATCTTTCTCATAAATTCTGCAGTCAAGTTTGTGTTACTTTAAAAACATGATGCTTGGTGTGTACAAATGCCCATTGCACATATTTTAATAAATAAAACAGGATATTGTTTTCTCTGGACCCCTTGTGGTGCCTGTGAAGTCCCAAAGACAGAATTCTTAATTTTTTCCTGCTTTCTCAGTTTCAAAGTGTCTGCAATAATATAAGGACTGTATTGCAACCCACAGAGCAATTTTAAAAGCATGAAATCACCCTCTGTGTCTGCTGTCACTAAAATCCCACACAAACTTTGCTCAGAAATGACAGACTATACAGTCCAGAGTCATGCCAGGATGTATATGAGAAATCTGGATTGTCAGTAATCAACTATTCAGGTTTGCCCTCCCATCCTGTTTTATTTACCAGTACAAGTAGAGCAACAGTATCCTGCCTTGAAAATGCGCCCTGATATATATGATTTTACTCCTAGAAATTGTGGGAGTATTCAAACATATTGGCTGCTACTGAGTCAAATTTGAACTTTTTATTCTTTTCCTAGGCATTTTGGGTTTTCTCCATGGCATCTGTGTCCACCTGGGCACAAAGCTGCAGCCTTGGAGATTTATAGGGAACATTTCCATCAATCTGATAGAAACATTTCTCTGCATGTGATTATTTACTAGATAATATGTGAATAGAAGTTGAAATTATTCCTCCCAATTCCTACACTGGAATTATTTCAGGACGGACAGCCTAAGCCACACTATAAATTTGTTACAACTCTAACATGCAGGACCAATCAGTTAATTCAAGACAGTGATGGAATTAATAAAATGTTTTGAACACCAGATTCTTCGTGCCTTCTATCCTCATACCACCTCTATTTTTCTTCATTTAAAATTTTAAAACATCCAGGTATAACACAAGGAATGAATCTTACATTTCTTTAATGTGTATGTGTGTATGTAGGGGTCTGTGCACACACAGTATGGACATCAACACACACTCTACTTTAAACATACTCTCTCCTCAGAAATGTCACCTTCGTAAACCTTTGCATGTTTATTTTCTCTTATCACTCTTTGATGATTTTACCATTGTTCCTGGCCATCCAGTCAGAAGAATACACCTGCAAAAGGCTTTGCCAAGAGGCAATAACTCACTGTGATCCACAAAGTAAGAGAGGACGCCAAATTATATTGCTGTGACATCTGTCCATCCATCTGCTAGAGTTTTCATAATCTACTAAAACCAACCTACAGATTATGCTGATGTTTAACCTTACTGAAAATCAAGAATAAAATCAAGAATACCTTGCAACAGGATAAAATGGATGTGGATATAAATATATATGTGTGTATATATATAACTTTAAGTATACACACAAATTAAAATAGACCACAGTGGTCTTCCAGGGGGTTTGTGCACTAATAAACTGAAATTATTTCAGGTTCGATATTGTACACTAAATATCCATGTATGGATGTTAACACAGCTATTTCAGAGGAAATAATATGAAAAATTTAAAAAAATTAAATGGCAATAAAAAGTAGCTCCACACTTTTGTTTACTGAAGACACCTTACTTACTTAATGTTAAATATTCTAGTTGTTTAATCTCCAGTATTTTATTCTAAAGCTTTCTTTTCTTCGTGGAACTCTATTGTTTGCTGAAATGAGCATGTTCCCTTTTTATTTAAATGAGTTCGAACAATTATAAATGTGCTGCTTATATCACCAAATACAAAAGTTTATCAGTTCCTACACATGGGTAGTAGTTATAATAACTTTATGTGGTAGGATGCCAACACGACGCTGTCAGAATCCCAAAAGCTATAATCTTATTAATGCATGACCACTTGGGATATGAATATTACTGAGAAGACATCTCCTTTCAGTGCAGTTCCCTCTGGAGAGGGAAACCCAAGAGCAGGAAATGATCTCATACTGCTGGAGTGCCATACACATTTCTGATGGACAAAAACAAAACGTTATTGTAGAGGAGCTAACATCACCACTCCAGTACCACCATTCCCACCAGCGGATTGCACCGCAAAAATGAAGCCTTAAGCTGGACAATGCTTGAAAACAAGGCATGTGAAATAAAAAAGGCAAAGGTTTCTTTATAAGACATCACCACTTGTCCAATATATGTATGGCAAATTGCTATGATGAGGCCCACTTTTAGTTCTTTGCAGATCCGCATGTGTTTATGTCTCTAAGGCACATGTTTCCTGGCTTTTCAGTGGAAATAAGGAAAAAAANNNAAAAAAAAAAAAAAAAGCAAATCCAGCTTTTTCTTGAGCCGCTCTGTAATAGGAGAGTTTGGCCACAGGGTGGTACACCAGCCATGTTTAACCGAGGGTGCGGGGATGCACCAGGCAGCTCCGTTATCCCTCCGCCAGCGCCGCTCCACCAGGAACAGCGGTCTGGAGAGCTCAGAACAGCTGGCCGTGAGCCAAAGGCATAAATAGGCAAAAAATAAGACAGAAAACCCCACAGAAGGATCTGAGAATCTACTTGCAAATGCTGATAACATGGAAGTATCTATACTACATAGTATATACATATACTATGTAAATTCACATACCTACCGACATACAACTTAAAACACTCATTGGATGTTTTATTTCTAAAGAATACATTTTTGTTTCATCCGGCTAACTGGAGAAGTTAATCAAACTAGATAAAAAGAACTTACATTTTCAGTCAATAAACTTTAGGTTTAGATTTCAGGTTGAAGACAATCTGAAGAAAATACTGTGTCAAATGTGAAATGAAAAAATACAACTCCTGGCATTGAAACACTTTCTATTCCCATAAGATTAAAAATAAAGAACTAAAATATTAACTACATTTTTTTTCTCATTTACCTACTTACATTAAAATCTTTTATTAGCACATTCTGCAATTTTAAATAAGTTACAGGGTTTTCTGTCTATTACCTAAGCTCAACATCTGCCTTCCTTTCCACTACCCACTTTTTCAATTAAATAAATGGAATTTCTCAACTTCACTGTTACCTTTTCTATGTAAGAGGAATACTCAGAGATTTTAGATAACTACAGATAGTTTCCTTGGGTACTAGGATCTTTTTCAAAAAGAGATAAGTAAAAAATATTAATTCCTATTGACTCTTCTGCTTCGACTCCTGGATGAAGTTCTGGCCATGGATTTAAGTGACACTGTGAAATTCAAAAGTAAATGTAATCATATACTAATATAGACATAAATAGGCAGAGAACAAGACCTCAGTTTGGAACTGGAACATGACCATTTAGCAATGAAATAATATTTAAAATTGCTTTCACAAAGCTTTTCAGAACGCTGCAATGTATGATGAGACACAAAAGGAGGCATTCTCTAGGAGACACTCAGCATTAATAACTCTGTCATAGCCACCTAATACTTCTTCATGCACCTTAGAGTCTCCCCTAGGATCTTCCCTCTAGAGTTATTTCTGTAAGTCTAGAGCAGGGCTCCTCCTCACAACAAGTGAAATCAAGGATGCTTTTTTTGCCTCAGGACAGTTCATGAGAGTTTACCATTTTTAATCTTTGTATGGAATTTTATTTATTTTATGGTCGTGTCTTTTTTTTTTTTTTTACATATAGGAATAGAAGTGCAGTCATCTCATGGAACCTACCTCTTTCACACGATCTGCCAAGGTACCCAGTGCCAGAGCAATCACACACGTATCTGTTCCACCCATCCCTGCACACACCATTGTTTTTACAGGGGTTGCTAAGGCAAGGTTTTGCAGTTTCTCTTGAGCATGAGGGTTTTACTCCAGCTGTGCTTTGAATTTCAGCCATCTGCCGAATATCTTTGCTTTGACCATCAATAAATAAATCTCTAATGCAGCCGACGTATCCATAATTGAGGAGTGCTGTCCACACCTCTGTTGGGAAGACCAGGCCTGCTTTATTTTCTGGTAAGCCTCCAAGGTACAAGTCATCATCCAAGTCAAGGATCTCACTTTCCCCTGGTGCCGTGTATGGAGTACGTAACGTGTTCACAGATATCGTCCCTATAAAGACAATAAAATGTGTGATTTTCAAGAGATTTGATTTTGGTACTGCTTTTTTACTCAGTCATCTACATGTCACATTAACTCCTGGCAAACAGCTATAAGTGAAGCAGAGGCATTCTATTTGTACAGCTATAGAATCATAGATAAACTTCACTCTTTTAATTGCAATGTAGTCAGGAAGTTAATGATGTAAAAACCTTTATGCACAACACTGCATGATCTCAATATGAAAAACCCCAGTCAAAATCACCTTACCAATCTCATAGGTACAGGAGGGATGCAGTTCAGATGTATTTTCAGAAATATCCTCATTGTGCAACAACAACAAAGAAAAGATCTTCACTCCCTCATATGTTTCAAAGCATTAAGGCTGGGGTTGATTTGATAGGTTGCAACCCGGGAGGCAAATCTGAGTCTTTGGTTTGGGCCCAAAGACACAATATTTTAAGATACTCTCACCACTTTCAGTGGGCTATGGATAAGATTATTTTTCCTTTAAGTGTAGAAGGAAAATGCTCTCATCAGCTGCCCGCCAGGCAATCATTAAGAGGGAAGTGATGTGCTCCTAGAGGGAAAAATCAATGCCTCTGAAACTTATCTCAAAATGTGTGCATGTTACAAAGAGAGGGAGAGAAATGTATATAGACCTCCAGAAAATCAGAAATATCTTTTCCATTTAAATCTAAAAATTAAATAAACAAAATTGAACCTAAAATAGAGTTCTCTTTTTATGAAGTGTCTGAACAAAGAAACTGTAATCAACTGCAAAGATCCTTTTTTGGTTGTACTTTGTTTAAAATAATGAAGTATGCAACACTTACAATTTGAATAAGCAGAAAAACAAATTTAGTACATACAGTCACAGAGCATACTTATGTCAACCAATTTTAATTTTATTTCTAAGTAAAATCACTTGGAAAAAAAAAATCTTCAGGTAGATCTTCACAGAAGTGATTCCTTATCACTCTATGTGGGTACAAAAAGCAAACAAAATATAAATCAAAATATTGTGTAGGTCACCAAATTATTATAATGTACTAGTCATCATCATGCAACACTGTTATCTGCTGGACTTAACACTGAAAGTGTATTAATGGTGACAAGACGCTGAAGAAACCCATTTACCACAATGAATTTATCAAACATATATATACAAAGTGAACATGATTCACCATCTCCACTGTTAGCCTGAAACAGATTCCAGAAGATAACACTGATTACCAAAAAGGCTTCCACCGTGGTAGGAGTTGTGCATAAGAAGAAATTCACACTTTACTCAGCATACATGCAAAAATGTGAGTTTTAAGCAAACAAAGGCAGGTCAGAAAAAGATCATTCTCTTACTTGGGTACAGCCTAAAATTTAGGCTTCACTTTTAGAAATGGACTCTTGTGGAAGCTATATACTTTCTGTTCTTTTGTTGGTTCAATAGGTTAACTTCGACAAAATGGACAGAATGAATATCTAAAGAATTTGGGTCGTTAGTAAAAGCTTTTTGGGATAAAGGTCTCAGGAAGTCCAGCTTTCATGTGAGATTTGAGACATGGATTTTAGAAGGGCTGGATACCACAAACAGTCTCCCTACTATCAGAAGGGAACTGACAAGATAAAACAAAGGTTTGCATACTGTCTTTGCATCTTTGTAAGCACGTTTAAAGAATAAGGATGTGGTCAGTTTTTCCTTTTATCTATTATCAGAAATGTTTTCTGTGTCAGTTGAATAATCATGTAGATGCTAAAGTGAACTTCTAAGAAAGTAAGTGAGAAATAGGCATGCTGAAGCAAGATACTTTTTCTTCCAAACTTCCATCTGTTTAAAACTGATAAGATGATTATGTTTTGCTAACTCTAAAAATTTGTTGTTGCTTCTCAGCTTCTTGAAGCAGAACTTGGCATTCATATGGAACGCTTGCTATAGGTTTGACCTTAGGCATGCAAGCATAAACATTTTGAGGTTTGATTTGATTAATCAGCTGGGTCAAACAAGGACACCAGTGAATGACCTGTCAAACCAAGAGAGACTTTTCAGAGAGCATCCTAGGGTACCAGGAAGCATGGCTAACAGGCAACAGATCTTTTCTTCTTTAAAAGCATTGGAGACGCTGTAAATATAAATCGTACTTGTCCTCACAGTGTTTCTTACTGCTATTGTTGCTTGCTCCCATCTGTTGATGTACAGGCTAATTTAGGACCAAACACTCTAAACCCATGTTCAGGCAGCACCCACTTGTGCACCCACACAAGTTAACTCAGCTGCAGCCTCCAACAGCAAGCTCCAACATGTGAACAGTGCTGCTTTCTGCTGGACAAAGACATTTACATTTTCAAGTCATCAATGAAGAATCTGGACAAAGACATTTATATTTTCAAGTCATCAATGAAGAATCCTAGAACTCCTTTTCTATTTAAAAAAAAAAAAAATCTATTACATTTTGATTACTTTCATCTCACAGAAAAAGGTAAATTTCTGCCAGTAAGTATAGCTGCAACTCTGTTCCAAGTGGAAGTTTTGCAAGCACAGAAGGCTTAGGAAGGTGAATGATAAGGGGAATTGGTGACTGTGAACTATAGTAAAGCGATAGATTGAAACAGGAAATTTTTATTCTCTATGTCATAAAGGATTACCCTGAAGAGAGCTTAAGTACTATTTTGAATAGATGTCAACAGCTTCTTAAAGAAATGAACTTTTTACCTTCCCAAGAAATGAAACCCCATAAAATACTCCATGTGAGTAGTCCTCAAAATGTTAATGCAATCATAGCACCTAATGACTATGGGTAGAAAAACACAACAGGCAACCACCTAGCCATCACTGCTGGTGATATCCACATTACCTTTTATATATATATCTCTGACAGATAATGCAAATTTTACTCACTAATTGCTTTGCAAACACAGATGAAAAAACATCCAAGTAAATTAAGGGCATATAAAAATATTCCAAAATACAGCAAAAACTACAGTCTTTAAAGTATCCTACAACAAAGTGTAGAACTCAAATTCAGAGAACACAGGCCTACAGAAAATAAACAATGGTTCTATAAACACCTTTGGATTCACAGCGCACCCAGAGCTGGGACAGAGGTAGCATGTGCTGTTTCATCTTGGTGAAGTTTGGGGGGTGGATTTTTTTGCTCATTTATTTCAGAGGTTTGGGTTTGTTTGTTTTCCTGTCGTTTGTTGGTGCTTGTTTGGTTTGTTTGTTTTTGTTTTTCAAAGCCTGTTATCTTTCTTGAGGGAAACTTTCTGAGTTCTCAAGTTGGACTTCATGACAATGGCAGAAGCTACCACAGAAATCTGGGACTGTGGTGCACACCTCCTTTGACAGACATCAGTTCTACTTTCCCTGGGAATTATACGCAGATTAAAAGGAATAGTTTCGTCAGATCACCAGTGTGCTCCAACCCATTCAGATGGCTCTGCTTTTGAATGTGAAGAGACACCACTTTCCACAGAGGAAGAAAGGGAAGCTAATGGAGCATGCAAATGTCTTATGTGGCCAGCACAAAAAGGGTTAATAAATTTCCCTGTAAATATACAGTAACAATAATCATTGTCAAGACAGAATTGTCAAATTTCACAAGAGGAAAGAATGGCACATATCTTGTTTAACAAAATAACAGAGACAATAGATACGATGAGGAAGCAGCAGATTCAGAAGAGCACTGGATGTTCAAGAGAGAGAGAAAACTATAATTTTAAACTGTAACATGTCTGGAGTAAGAACCATCCTTCAAGTTCCATCTTTGCTTAACAGCACCCAGAACCAGATCAACAGTGATATAATTTCTTTGAAAAGAGCCATAATGCCTGCAAGGAAACAAGCAGCTTCCATGCAGAAATTTCTAAGACTCAAAGTTGGAAATATTATCTGTATTTCTATGAGAATAAGAAAGAAATAGAAGAATATTGAGAGCATGTGGTTTGTCCAGCCTGAAAGGAGAGAAAGGAAATGACTGAAGGACAAGAGGTGTGGGGTGGCTTATTTAGTCTGGGAATTCATGATCCAGCTTCAGATTCTAAAAATGAGTAGTGTTTCTTATCTCCAGAAATTGGACATAAATTTAAGGCTCCTGTAATGACCTGTATGTGCTTTGATTCCGCAGCATTCCACATGAGAACACAGTGCAATTTAAGATTCAAATATTCCTTTCTGTGTTTGAAAAGCAGTTTGAGAAAAACTAATGAAATTATGGTTTTCAGCAAGAATTATTGACTTAAAGGATAACTGATTAGTGAGCAGTCCTTCAAAGGATGAGTCAACAACGTAAGTCAACAATAACATATATATGAGCAAAATGGGAAATATACTGGGGATTACAGAGAAGCCTATTGTACCACTTGGCTGTGTGTTGGTTAAGTCTTATCTTGGACTCTGAGAAAGATGCAGATCAGCCAAGGAAGCTGCAGATCATTGAAAGAATTTTCCTTAAAATGCAATATAAACCCATTCTCCCAAATATGAAAGCTACTGACATTCGTTGAGACTGGAACATGTAAATCTGGCTGTTTTTAAAAGGTTAAAAAGATGTGGGCAGTAATATGTAGAAGGGTACATGTAAAAAAAAAAAAGAATCTGCAGCAATAATACATTTAATGGGTATCAACAAAGTACTACTTACAGGGAGATACTGATTATAGTTAAGCTCTAATTATATACTCTAGAAATAATTTCTGGTATTCAAGCTGAAACTCTAACTTTAGTTCAAAATTTCAGTGACTCAGCCCTTAAATGCTACCTACCTATGAATAGACTCTGATACATTCTGCTTTACACTGCCCTACACAACTGGAAGTTGATAAGAAGAGTAAGTTTCCTCCCTGATTTCACTATGTAATGGTAATTTCCAAAGGATGAATGGTGGTTTAGCAAAAAAAGATTTGCATGGTTATCCTTGCATATCGCAAACAGTTTTAAAAAAATTTAAAGAATACTTAAGTCTCACAGAAAACAGTTATTAAACTTATCCCTGTTGTGTTACAAGAAACACTCTGAGCAAAGACCTTTACAGCTGCTTCATGCTTGTTTTTATTTAGTTCGGGTTTGTGGGTTTTTTCTAATTCTTTTTTTCTGCAGAGTTGGCAGTACTGTTAAGAGCAGAAAAGACAAACATTTCCCTTAGGTATGACTTAATGAGCCTCTCCAATCATATTCATTATCTCAGCAATTTACTTTTTCCTAAGACTGTGTATAAGAAACTAAATCATATTTCTAAACCTCATCTCTCTCCTGATCAGTTAAATATTTTAAGTGCAGCTACTACAACTGTTCTGATCTCTCTGCTTACCTGACATGCCCTGTTTAGTTGCTTTTTGTGCCCATTAAAAGCATTTGCTTATTAAAAAACTTTGAAAAATCAGAGCAAGGTATGAATTCTAAATACATCTTGTGTGCTAAAACACAGTATAATAGCTGTGATGAGGATTGTGACCACAGCAGGTAGCCCACGGCTGAGACAGGACACCTATGGAACAGCTATGAAGCTCCTGTCCTTCCCATGAATTCAGGATGTATAATTCAGGAGTACTGGGAGGAAACTCAGGACACAGCAGTTGGTAGCACTGCTGCACATCTAGCAAGAAAGATGGACCAGAGGAGAATATGTTATGAAAATCTTTCTTTATCTAACCCTTAAATGTTAACTAAATATGGTCTCAGGAGTTCCGTCCCACCAACGATCATCTTTTTAGGTAAGAAAGCACTCAGAGTAAGTCTTACAGGCAACAGAATGGGATTCTAGGGTGAAAACGAACAAAATGTCAAAAGGTCTTTTAGCAAAGGGAAATTAAAAGGCACCATCTCTTCCCTCTTCCTTGTATCTCTCAAAATCTGAGTGGATTGGCAGAATTACTAGCGAATGGGGCCTGGATGATTAGAATGCAAAAATGTGTTCTCATTCCTTACATCTCCCTCCCCCCTCCACTGCAGTCCCAGACAAGCAAAGGCAAAGTCAGTAGTTTAGAGTGGATGCTCACTGTGACTGAGAGTCTGGAAGAGACCAAAGAATGAGAAATAAATCTAGTACTTGCTGATCCAGCTAATATGAAAGTCAAGGAAATTAGCAAAGCTCCTTGAGAAATGTCACAGCATTCTACTATCGGAGGGAACCACTCTGCACTGGATTTGAAGGCTAGGAGCAAAAGGTTGCAAGACAACAAACTTCATTTAAAGAAAAAAAAAAATCACAGTTTGAGCTACTTATTCATTAACAGAAGCATCTCTTCCTTTATACTTGATATATATATATATAGATATATATAGCTAGGGAAATATGCTGTCAAATGGCAACAAGAAAGTCTCAGAAAAACAACTTTTTTTTCCTATATAAGGTATATTCATTCAGTTATATAAAAATTCTGAAGCTAGTGAAAAGTAATCATATTCATGTGATTTCCAGCATGTTTGGTTTGGGCTAGAGAAAAGAAACCAAAAAGCATCCTGAAAGAGTAAAGTGAATTTTATTCCTCACGGGTAAAACACACCAACATTCATAACACAACCACAAGGTGGTTGGAGGTTGAGATCCTTAGGACGGCAAAGGGGGCACACAGCAAGCTCACTGCCCTGGATTTCAGGACAGCAGACTTTGACCTCTTCAAGGCGCTACTCAGCAGAGTCCAATGGGAAAGAGTCCTGGAGGGCAGAGGGGCCCAAGGATGCTGGCTGGTATTCAAGAATCACTTTATCCAAGCTCAGACAAGATGCATCTCGACAAGGAGGCGATCAGGCAAAAATGCCAGCAGGCCTCCATGGATGGATAAGGAGCTGCTGAGCAAACTCAGAGTGAAAAAAGAAGCTTTCAGAAGGTGGAAACAAGGGCAAGTGGCTTGGGAAGTTGTGGTGGTTTGAACCTGAGTTGATGGACAGTCGTTTAGACCAATGCTTCTCGAAATTTACATATTTAAACTGCGTGGAGATGTGGGAACTTCCCTTTTGTGTTCGAGCCTCCCGTGGGGAAGTGTGGGAAAATGGGCCCTGGGGTCCATCTCTTGGAGCGGCCCCCAGGCCTTCCCTTTCCCGGGGCCCAGGCACAGCCCCAGGTAGCGGCGGGAGAACCCCTTCAGAGCCGTGGGCTCTGAAACAACCATTAATCTGCTGCACAGCTGAGACCACCCAGAGTGGCTTTTTTCTAAGGACTGGAGAAGAGCTTCGNCTGCAAGATTCATGGGAGAGATGTTTTTCATGACACCAGAATTTCCAGGCAGGTCTGTTGCCCTTTGAGCAGTTTGGAAACCACGTGAAGCAAAAAAAACCCTTTTTTTCCTTAAATAGTAGAGAGACTTTTAAGAACTGTAATACTGACTAAAATCATAATTTATTATCCTTTGTGTGAGCTGGGTAAAAAGGGGAGGTGCTGGAGGAAAAAGGGGGTTTTGCTTTAATTCCTTATTCTTTTTTTTTTACTTTTAATTTTGTTAGTAATAAACTTCTTTAAATTCTTTAGAGTTTGGAGCCTGCTTTGCATTGCTCCTCATTCCTATCTCACAGAAGATAAAAAATGCAAACAAACCCACTACAGAGGAATAGAGTAAAATTGTGCAGGCTGCTAGGGATAAGGTTAGGGAAGCCAGGGCCCAGTTAGAATTGAGTGTGTCCGCCCCATCTTTTTACTACTTCTTGCTATTTCTCTCTATATCACACTTACTGTTATATAAAATCCGTATTTTTTTTACTTTGGCACATTGTCTCGTTTGCACCTTAATTGAGGCAGAGGCATCTCTTTAATAACTGTAATAACTGGATCTTACCATCATTAGGACAAACAAAAACATTGCCAGTGTTATTGGTACTTCTCCTACCATAAACTATTATTGTATGTATTAGAATAATAGAAAAACGTTGATTCTGTTTCAGATTGCAGCTAAAAAATTCAGTTTGCCAATCCATTACCCTGCATATTTTATTCAGTATTCCTGGTAATAGTTCAACATCTTAGAGTTAATAGGTATTATGATTAGTTTTCAACAGTGACAGGGGCGTTACATAAATTTCACCCATCTTGATCACAGGCAAGTCATCAGATGGATTAATTTGATTATTTATTTTTCTGCTGAAAAAAAAAAAAAAAAAGCAATCCTGATCACCTGGAGGGTTTTGCTTCCTTAAATTACTCTACATTCTTGCTGATGTCCATCAACAGTTTTAAAGAATTAAAGTATGCCCTAAACTCTCTTAATGGCACTTGTGAGCCACTTTTTTTGTGAAGCAATGAAAGGGCAGAACTTCATATCTTCAAATGTAAACAATAGCTGCACATTTATTTCATTCCTTTATAGATCTGTTGGCTTTGGATGTAAGAACAAACTTTGCTTTCAGCAGTCCCACAGGCATGATTATTACAGGATTTACTGCCTCATATGAATCCTTGAAACAGCACTTAAGAAGAAAGTCTGAAATAAAAATTGTAGTATAAATAATATAACTGCTGGATATTCAATCCCAATTGAGGGGTTTGAGAAGTTGTGTTTTGTTATTTGGTTAGGGGTCTTTTTCTTGTTTGTATGGTTTTGTTTGGTTGGGTTTTGTTTGTATGTTCTTATTTGGTAGGTTTATTTAACCTCAAGAAATGAAAATGAGCAACTGACATATTGTAGTAAGAAAATCAAAGTCCCCACCATTAGAATTTGAAGCTGCACAGCCCAGGAATCAAACAACTATTTTTCATAATTATAGTGCAGATCAATTTAATTTGGTCTGATTTTCAGCATGGATTTGGCTGAAATCTTCAAATTAAACCCGCACCTAAGATTTGCTTGATCTGAAATCTGATTTGTGTGTAGTAAGAAGTCATAAAATGATAACTTTTGGGGGGTTAAGTTTCATAAAGAAATTATAAATGAAAGCTATGGAAAAGGAGTCACCAAAAGGAAGAAACTAGGGGAAATACCACAAAATCCAAGAGAAGTGGAGTTTACATTTTTCAACACCCAGTTTTAGAGTGTACATAAACTTCAGATTGAATACTAATATTAATCAGAAAATTCTTCAGGGCTGAAGTACAGACTCAGTACATTCCTCTCCCCCTTCCTCCCCAAATCTTGGCATGAACTACAGAAAAGGCACCATAAAAGAGAGCTGTCCTTAAATCGATGTATATTCATTATTTCCTTAATATATACTTATATATATATATATATCATACTTAAAAAATACTTAATATATTATTTGCAAGACATATACTCAAGATGAGACGAGCTGATATATTGACAATTTCCCTGGAAAAATGCATTTTAAGCCATAGTAGATTTCAGTCGCATTAGGAAGAGTTTATTTAGTCTTTATTTTTACCACTTTTCAGTGAGATCATTTTTTGAGTAAACCACTCCAGAATATGAATCATACTGATAGAATGTGGCAACACAATTATTTCCATTTGTGCTGACATGTGTTGTTAGCCATTCATTAGCATATCATTTAAGTATGCTGAGATCTGCTGATGTGATTGGAAGCTCTGTGTTGTTTCTGTGGGGCAGCTATTCCCCGTGTTGGAAATTATTTTCAGTAATTCTTTTTTTGCTTTATTTTCATTCTTGAAACTTGCCACTTCAGCTATTTGGTGTAAGGAAGCACAGAGGGAGATTACTGTTGGTTTTTCAAGCACATAACACACTAACTTGCAAGATTAAGTACTTGATTATCCAGTAATGTTAACATAAGATATTTTACTCAACAAATTATTGTATTCTGGTACCTGACAGTAATGACTTCTTATATTTTCCTTGTTTTTCAGATGATGCTCAACTTTAATTGTGGCAACATCAATATGTACCATATATTCTCTCAGATACAGCAGAAAAAACATTCTGGATGCTAGCAAAAGGAACTTACCTGACCGCCCATCCCGCTGAAAATCCACATGGTACCATTCACCATCATTCACCTTCTTCTGCAAGGCTTTTATTTTTATAGTACCTGATCCCATGTCTAACAGTAGGTAGAGATGGCCATCAAGCATCTCAATGGCAAAAAAATCAACCTTCACCATCTGTGGATGTTTGGCATCTTTTTGGTGCCTTGGTTTCCCATGACTGAAAAGAATCAGGCCATTTGGCTCAGTTGTACGAAAGTCAAATGATATTGAGCCTGTTTTCTTGGCATTCCACTTTGGCAGAGAGATGAAAGACTCTGGTGTTTCAAATGTGATTGGATCTAAGGTTGCAACATTCTCACATTTAAATGCTACAACCCCATGAATCTTCATTTTAGCATCCCCTTGCTTGGCAAGTCGAGACAGCTCCAACCTGACATCGTTATTTTTATATACAACCTGCAAGCAAAGCAGAGAAATTACTCATAGAAACCTGACCATTTTAACCAAACAGACATAATTCCAAATAGGTACATTATTTAAAGGATAATGGCGATGATACATGAATATGATAATTTACATACAAACAAGATGAAATAACTATTTTCATTGACTAATGATTTAATAATTGTTTTCATTAAACCAAACAAAGTTGCTCTAAAAATATCCCTGGAGTTAATTTGAACAATCCGAAAGAATCTACAGATAATTTATACTATGAGTTGCAAATTAGCTTGTGTGGCCTTGATTACTTAAAAGCCTTCTCTGCACAGCTATTCTGCTATTATAAAGAAGTATTAGATTTCTTCTCCCTCTAAACCCTTTGTCACTGTCTTAACTCTTCTGTTCAAGTACAGAAAATATACCAAGGTCAGACACTTCATAATTTAACATCTTTTCAGTTTGTCCTTGGGGCTGAGGAGTAGTAGCATTCATGAAATTCATGAAGCTATATATGAGACTCAAACTAATATCATAACAGATCAAAACAGACAAAATCAGGAAAATCTTTGAGCCCATTCAATTCGATAAAAAAACCCCCAACTTACATATTTTCCCTGACTTAAGACTTCTCTGATAAAAATGAAAGACAGTATAAGTTTAAAATCCAATTGATCTCTGCAGCAAATATTCTTGCCTCAAATCACATTTTAACTTGGTCCAAGAAGCCTGTCATGATGCAACCATTTCCCAGGGTTCTAATCTTTATTAGTATTTTCTCAAATTACTGCTCTTTCTGAGTTATCCATAATACAAGAGCTGCTGAAATGAGCTCCCCAATACCAAAGGCATGCACAAGTGTTTTGTCAGTACTTTTAATTGTTCAATAAATGATACGCAAGCTAAAATACCACTGAACGGGTGAATACAAAACCATAGCGACAAGCTAAAACTTTCTTCTCCATTTCTAAGGTTAAGCCCTACATTAAAAAGCAATTTGGAGAAAAAGCAACAGCTCAGCAAAACCAAGCACTTTGTGCTGAGGCTTCTTCATCTACAGATCTGCACCATTCAGGCCTGGATCACATCTGGCCCTGATCCAATGTTCCAACTATGCAGTGTAGTTTGCAGCTACAGGGGACCCATCACTGGTTTAGACTTTACATCCCTGTTAGGGGTTAGAAAGTGCTTACTGAATACTTAGGATAGAGCTCCTGGATTAATTTCCTCTGAGACCTGGTTTCAACACATGTGAAACCCACTCTGACACCCAGTAAGAGGAAAACACAGCAGATGAACTGCACAGGCGTGCTACTGTTAGAAATCAAAGCACTAGCACTTACACAATCTAAGATGACATACCCCACAAGTGATAGTTGCTATTGTAAAATGATGTTTAAAAATAAAAGGAAATGATTGATAGAGTGACATTTTTTTCAGCAAGAATTGTGCTCGTTCCAATTATATCATTATCCACAATGCAAATTTCATCATAAGACTTGTCAGAATTATTCTACTGTATTAAAATGTATCCTAAAAGTTAATAAATAAGCCTATTTCTTAATTTTATTTCGCAATTGAGTACAAGTAGTGCTGTTCCCATGAGAGCCGTGTCTCCAAAGAAAACAGATAAACCTCACTTGTATTGCTGACAGCAGAAATGGTACTCTGCCATAGAGACAGATAATGTGTTGTGTTCTTCAACTGAAGATATCAGAAGTGAATAGAATTGGACTAAACTGTAATATTAGATAGTAAGAATCCATATTTCCATTTGTCAAATACATCCACAACACCTGAGATATTACAGATTGTGCAAAGGAGTTCAGAACAGTACTGGAGAATAAGCACATGCAAGTGACTTCCCTTTGGGGTGGCTTTCTGTCTTTAGAGCGAGGAGGAACGCAACAAGAAGCCAGGAGCCTGGGAGGTTGCTTAGACATATCTGGCCTCGTGAAGCACTGACCACTTTCTACGGCAAGACTGATTTTGGATAGGTCCCACTTCATCTGAAGAAGTTACAAGTGGAAACCTTTCTAGATTAGACTGAAAAGCACTAAACCAGAGGATGCAATGAATAAAAAAAGAAGAAATGGTCTCTTATTAGAACTAAATCATGCTTGGTGACAATGAAAGTACATATGTCAACAAAGAACCTGAGAAGATCTTCTTAAATTGCCTGCTGAACAAGAGCAGGTTCCAGGACAGGGCAAATAAATGTACAAAGAGAATTTATTGTTTGTGGACAAATCAAACTGTCCCAACTTAATGAAACATGGTTGACTGAATATTACAATTAGGAGTTAATAGCTGTGTAAAGAGAACTGAGCAGACTAAAAGAAAGCTAGGTCTTTCCTTGAAGTCTGAAATAGCTTACTATGATTTGAAGTCATCTGCCAGCTCAAATAATTTTTAATAAATATAGTTCAAGAACCTAATGGACAAAGTGAAATGGTTTTCTCAATAACTTGTCACCAGCTCTTTAATTAACTTAACATATAATATATGAGGGAAACGTTGCTAGAACACTTTAGTAAGAGTGATAAATATTGTAAATTTTATGCCACTGATATTAAAAAATTCTTGGAATCCCTAAATATTGCAAATGACAATTTCATGCTTCCATATACCACAACTGAAACTTCGTAGCTACTGAGAAGCAAACGACTGCATCTTATTACATATATTGTGGGGAAACTGAATAAAGCCTGTATCTAAGTTTTAGAGTGCTTATGTTCTAAGTTTTAGAATGTGTTTATGTTCATTTACTCTTACTAAATGGAAAATTTGGAACTGAATTATCATGGGTAATTAGTAATAAAACAGGAATATATGAACCATAACTGAAAAGACCTGAAAACTATTAACTGAACACAGCTTGCATTTGGGAGCTGGTTTCCTGGTGTTATGCTGAGATTCTTACTCCTCTCCCTATCCATGAAAAATGTACTCAGCCATCAGCGAAGCACAGCAAAAAGGAGAAAAGCAGTATGTTCACAGAAACTAGTTGTCATTAAATTTTGGGAAAACCACTGAACAGTAACGAATAATTCTGAGACTAATATCTGCTTTATAACTCATGAAGGTACATGCTTCAGAAACAACAGCCTCTAGGATACAAATAACTTACTGATTTATCCATTGATTTCACCTTTTAATTTTTTCTTTTGCTTCTGGGTACATAAGGACAAACATGCTTTTAATAGGGCTTATATTATCTGCTATTTCCATCTGAGGCACACAGCATATGTCAACTCAGTACATTCTCCCTCCATTAGAGGCGTGGATCCACAATTAGTCAAGTGAAGGTAATTTGCAAGAGAGAAATATTGGAGTCACATTCCCCTTTACTCCCACACAACCCACCAGTCAGTATCCTGGCATCCACTGGGTTGGCCCTGGTTTTTAGCTTGTTCTTGCACTCACTTTCATACTCACAATGTAAGTTTCCTGCACATAAAACTGCCAGCCCTCAGGGAATTGTATCATGCCATTAAGAGCACCTTGAATTCGTCTTGTATTCACTCTGTTCTTTCCTGTTAATATCAAGTAAGTTTCAAGACCTCAGTCTTTAAAATATATAATTACCTCATTCTTGGAAACTGCAAAAGGTCACCTAAGCTCCCAAGAAAAATGGAGCAGTTAGCAACTCCCCACATAATTTGCAACCAAGCTATCCAAAGTGAGGAATAAATTTATTTCCTAAGAGAGACAGGGCAGAACATTTTGCAATCAAGACGCAGGGCTTCCTTTGCTACCACCTAGGCCAACGACATGCCGGGTTACTTCAATGTCACAGTGCTGTGTGATATATTTGACACGTAACAAATAAGTCCAGCTTTGAGACAGCAATTATTACCTTAAGCTCAGCACTCTCTTTGATGTGGTCTGTGGTCATCTTGGAGCACAACCTAAATTAATTCATGCTTCCCAAAAATATATCATGTATAGGTTTTTCTGCACGCTGGGGCCCTACTATGCAATGAACTCCAGAAGTGTAAAGAAATATAAATCTATGAATGATCCTGAGAAAAGGTGAAGGAAAAGAGAAAGAATTCATACTAGGGATGTATCCTAAATCTATAACTGTTTAATTAGCAAATTTGTAAGTCAAGGAAATTTTAAAAATTTTAAAAAATAAACAGAACTCTATCAGTTCTTTCTACTGACCCTATCCCATGAGATTTAAAACCATGAAAGGTGTGAAAGAATCCAGATTGCAACACTCTTTTCAATTCAAAGTGCAGCCCTGTCCACATCAAACATTATGAATGAAGAAAGGGCATTACCCTTAAATATTTCAGAATACTGACCCCCTCTGCCAGCAATAGCTTTTCAATCACTATGATTAAAACTCCTTTAAATTATTATGAAGCATTTATTTCAAATTACTTTACTTTCTTAGAACCAAAGATGATCCTCAAGGAGCTGATCACATCACCTGATTAGCAGCATCTAGGTTTCCCTGAGAATCAAAGAGAACCCAGGAATTCAGAGCACCTACCACACCACTGTGACCTTGCTCCAAAGAACTTTTTTATTTACTTAAGTGACAGATGAGGTAAAATACTTTTCTAAATGCAATTTGAATAAATGGATGAACCCAATATCAAAACCTGTTAAAAACAGAATGATAGAAATCTGTGTTACTATAAAACAGTACTTTCATATTTTCATATTTCCATGAAACCTGGATAACCTGGTGCATACAATGACAGTTAATTCTCCAAAATGGAGATTATTATTACCCAAAATGGCTCAGGTAGGTGCTGCCAACCTAAGGTTTCCCCTGAAAAGTGGCAGTAGCAGGAGAGAACTTGCTGATGCCAGAAACTGTAACAATGGGACACTCACGGTAAGGGAAGCCTGAGGCAATTTTATCAGCTTGCTTTAGGAGCCACTAGAACTTCCATGCTCATTGAAAACTACCTGGTGCACCCAGCAACACATTCCCCAGAAATCCAACTGCAAAACTGATCACTAAGAGTTATCATGTATTTTTTTAGCACTTGCTGTATAGTTTTCAAATAATCTAGGAACATCAGCTTCTCACAGGAGGCTTGTCATTTTGCTAATATGCCCCCACGTGTTTTCAAGCTCCAAAACTAATGCCTCAAGGAACACAGTAAACTACAGACTATTTACACAAAACTTAAGGAGCCCAAATTTTTACAATGGGGTGCATTTTTGAACACAATGTGAAAGCACACAACATGAACGACAACAGCTATTCAAGCCTCTAGGGTTACTCAACATCATAAACCAGCTTTGTGTCCTGAACATAGAGAAGAAACTAAGGGGCATATTGAATGCTGCAAGGGCACAACTTATTCACCCTCAAGTGAAATGGTTTTTGTTCTCCTGAGGTTGATACTTGTGCAAATGTGGTGGTGATGGTAGTGTGGGGCATTTAGAAAGGGGGTCATCGAGCACCAGAATAAAACCCAGGTATTTCTAGAGTCCCACTAAGTGCGAGGTAAGCCTAAGGACAACAGGATAGGGCTCCATGGTATGGATACATTAACAACTGGAGAAAACAATAGCATATGTATTTTGTTGCATCATTTTAGATCAATTATTATGGTCTGAGAAACCGCTCCGCAAGTTTCAGCTCAAAAAAACCCTTGACTTAATTGATTTAAGAAATTTTTAAAAATAAAATAAAAGAGCACTACAGTGCAACAAATTCCTTGGATTATATATCTGGGAATATATATCTCCTGCTGCTTCTTCCTGTCCAGACTGAGCATCCAAAATCGTGGAGTGCAAACAAATCACACTCAAACTCTTGAAAAATATTAAATAGATTTTCCAAGGCAAACATATTGTTCATGCAGTATGACTATGTGCTTTGTTCTGCTGTTTATAGCTTTATCTATAACAAGTATATTTTTAAAATCAGACATTCTCTCCACAGACTACTCTGGCCTAAGGTAGAAAGAAGAAAACCATTATAATGACTTTTGTGTTAGGAAGTCAGGACCAGTAACCCAGGGATTTGGGTTTAACCTGCACCTAAATGCTTCACAGAGAACTTAATTTCTTCTTGCTTCTCTGTAAATTGGATACAGCATCTCCTCACAGGGCAGTAACTTCCTTGAAGACTGAAATTTGAATTACCAGCACAAAATCTAGTGAGGTTTCATCCAAAATCGGACACATTTAGAGACACATTTCTTATGCAGTGTCATTCCCCCATTTTCTTTTTAAAGAAAACAGGTATGATATAGCTGTGACTTTCTAATCTGCAACTACAGAGTACAGAGCACACTGATCATTCAGATAAAAAACCAAAATGCACCCAATCTGTGCAAAAGCTGCACACAATAAAAGCTGAACTTGCACAATCCATGCCTCAGGGTGAACCCAAAAGCACAGCATCCTATGCCCTGATAATGCACTTGGCAAGTGCTTTAAGGCCACACTACATGGCTAACTAAAGACAACAAACCTGTGATGTTTGTTGTTTCTGCAGCTAAGCAACATGGACGTTTTCTGCACTCCCCTTCCTTAATATAACAGGATGTATTGCACATCAGGCATTTGGAAAACTTCTGTTTACACAAAGCAGGCATACCTAATGCACACAAATTTATGCTCTATTTAAACTGCTAATTATCATATCCCTGCAAATTGTAGGAAGGAAAATGCGTACAAAAAAAAAAGGCTAAAATTACCATAACCATAGGGAATTTCACTATGATTTCAATAGCACACCTGAACTTCCACTGTAGATTGTCTGAAAATCATCACTCTCCTACCCCCAAATAATGATGTAAAATAATGGGGGGGGGGGGGGGGGGGGCACAAAAAAAG
>VYXC01003460.1:376126-403662 GCA_013397175.1 Platysteira castanea | reverse complement strand
ACAAAATTAGAGAAACACAACTCCAAAAGAACCCCCAGAATTAAAAATAACTCACAATTCAGTACAAAGCAGATATATTAATCACTTTAAGGCAATAAAAACATTGTTAGCAGATACATACAGCTGTGAGAACAAAACCAGTACTGACCAGTACCACCAGAAATGAAGTTATAGGTATATTGTAAGTATGAATTTAGATTTCCTGTGCAGTATGGGGAAAGTCACCCCAGTTTAGTGCATGTCACCTATTTGCAGAATTAATACAGTCATGACAGCTCAGCTTCTAGGCCAACTAGTCTTTTCTGCTGGAGTTTTGAATGTGGATCCCAGAATTCTTTGTTTCTTTTCTCTCCTACTTTGACTGCCTGAATAGAGACAATTTAAGGGGATGCCAGAAAATGCCTTTTTATGTTCTGAGTTACTGGAATATCGTTTAACATGATATATTGGCAGAACTTTAGAAAAAAAAAAAACAACATTTTTTTTCTAACAATGTTGATAATGGGATTGTTATGTTTTTCACCCTGCTGTGGACACAAGTCTTTTGAAGATCTTTTTTCCCCTCTTCAATAGACTATTTTGTTATTCTTTGTATGTCCTGCTGTCTGCTGCCAGACTGCTAAATGTTTCTGACTGTGGTTGCTATGCTTTCTGTTTTTAAGAAATGGGTTCAAGTTTCCTTTCTTTCTTTTCTTTTTTTTTTTTTTTTTTTTTTTTTTTTTTTTTTTTTACTTCCCATGGCAAGGACTCATAGAAATTTCTTGGCAACAGCTAAATTGCAAAATTTAGGGACAAGTTGGTTCCACAAAAGCTCTATTGGCTCCCTAGTAAAGATAAAGTCTTTACCAAGACGTAAGTCATGAAACAAAACCAAGAGAAACAGGAACTACCAAAAGGAAAACAAAATATATTATTTAAGGCAAAAGCCACTTTGTTTTAATATACTGTATGCAATCTAAGAAAGAAAACAAATTTTGTGCTACCTCCAATGACCGTTTGGGAAAGGAAAGGGCTACAGGAGACTCAGTTGTCATGCTGGATTTCAGCTTTTTCCTCTTTCCTTCACAGTGCAGTAAGAGTTACCGAAGACTAACTCTGCCACAAAGTCAGAAATGTGCTGTTTTTCCCCTTTCTCCATTAACCATTCTTAGCCAAGATCAAGCAAAAGAGCTCTTTAAGGACTACAAGAAACAGAGACTGTAAAGCAGAACAAAATCAGTACCATTGTAGGGTTCAAGGCTTATTTCTTTAGCAAAATATTCATTATATGCTAGATTTTCCCTATCTTTAGCACTTAAAGCTTTAAATTCAAGGTCAGAAAATACAGAAGCAAATAATGAAAAAAAAAAAAAGATAATTTATATGCAAAAATTAATGTTCTAAAGAACATCTCAACTCAAGTGCATTTGAAGGCAACATGACAGATGTATTTAAAATCTGGGTGACCTTTCATTAGGGTAGGAGTCATATGAGTTAAAATGGAAGTTGTCATATAAAGAGAAAAACAATGAATCTCAAATTAAAAAGAAAAGCTAAAATGAACTCAACATAATCCAAGTAGGGGAGGTCAGAGATCTGAAGACAAACGAGCAGAAACTTGTTAAAAAAATTTAGTTACCAACACACCTAATCCTGAACATCTGAAATATTTGAACAAACATTTTTTTCCATATTAAACAAGATTGAAAACACAGGAAAAGAACCATAGGCTTCAAATTAAATGCAGAATGTCAATTCCACATATCCTTCAGTGAAACGAGGGAGGTTTATTCCACCCCTCACTAGATTTCCTTCCTTTCTTCAGCCTCTCCAGTAAGTTTATTAGTAGCTGCCAACTTATGACCTTTTATTTATTATTTCTCCAGAATAATAAACACCCAACTGGCTTTTTCTTCCTCTTCTCTCTCACCTGTATAGGTTACTCCAGCCTCTAGCTGAATAGCTGGCTCTTGGCTCTGGGTGTTTTTAGCTGCCCTCTTGTTTGGATTCATCTCCGTTTCCCAATTCCCAGTTTGAAAGAACCTACTGTTCCACTGAAGGGAAAATGGATCTCTTTTATGAACTTTTGGCCAGCCTTCACATAGAAACCTCATTCCCTCTCAGCCCTGTTGGAGGACCATTGGCTCAGTGAGATTGGCTACTTGTTGACAAGCTGCAGAAACTTTGCTTCTCCCATTCTGAGAGCCAGCACAGTTCCCCCTAAGCTTAACAGCTCTCTGATTTTCTGTGATATTAATATAGCAATAATTTATATAGTGGTTGGCTAAATTCTGCTCTACCAAGATAGGTAAATAGTTTAAAAATAAAAATGAAAGTCAAATTCCCACCCATTAACTATACTGGGCACATTCCTGGAAGACATCCAGGAAAATCCTTCCCTACCTTCACCTGCAATTTCTTTTGAATCCTAAAAATCCTTTTAACGCGTCCTTTTAGCTTTCCAGTACTGCAACATCAGCAGCTCTTCACATCAGTGTTTTGAAATAATCTTTGCCTTCTCAGATACCTATGACATTTGGAAGGTAAGTTTTCTGTGGCACATTTGCATTCAAGGTTATTACTGTAATTGCAACACAAGGTATCAAACCACCACGTTATATTCAGAGGCAGCTTTTCCCTCACCATTGTTCAATGACAGAAAGATGCAGCTTGAGGCTGCTGCCACCACGTTCCTTTGCACTCGGTTCTGTGCTCACATTCCTTTTCTAAACAGCCTATATTTTCCGAAATGACAAATGAAGAAACAGTACTCATGCAGAGAAGCAAGAGGAAAAGCAGGGCTCTTCCAGCATCAAAAAGCTATTCTCTACAGTCCACAACACGTGTGGCTAAAAGCATATAGACATTTTCAATAAAATAATTCATTAATGGGATACTTCCAAGGCTTCTCTTTTATATTTAAAGGCATCTCTAACCACAGACTACCTATGGGCAGGCTTTATGTTAATAAATTTAATTGAGGCTATAGCTGTCCTCCAAAATAGACTGGTTGAACTAATTAAAATTAATTACCACTATAATGATAAGGAAGAGGGATATGCTATTTGGTTTTCAAGACATGCCATCCCACTGCAGTGAGAGAATGCAACAGAGCACACTTAAGTATGGTGTTTAAAGGGTCTGATTCTGCTTGATGACCCCCAAGCCTGAGACTTTGGTGTCAGCTTAATGTTAAAGCAATATCAGACAATACAGTTTACCTTTGGTGTGGTAATGAGTGAGAGACCCTCAGCCTCAAGCAAAATCAATTCTTCTGAGAGAGGATCAGAAAAAAACCCCATATAATGCTAAAACAGTGTTCATCTAAAAGCATTCCAGAAGAGCAGCTTGCCATACAAAATGAACGGCCAACAAGTACCTTTACACAAGTTATTGTGGCTTACTGCAATTTAACACATAAGCCAACTTTTAAAAGTATATTGTTCTGCAAAATATTTTTTGATTATGTAAGTGTGTCCGACACAATAAACACTCCTCACAGTGTTTTCGGGTTTTTTAAATAGCTGTGAAGAGAAGTAATTCTGAGTAAAGTGTAGACAGTGCAATTAAACATTTATCACTTCCCCATGTCTTTGGGTACATCCATTGAGAGTCTCAGCAATCTTCTGACATTTTTTCATCATTAGATTTTTTGGATATTTTTTTTTTTTCATTCCAAATAAACAGTTCAACGTGAAGCTACTTTAAATATGAAACATATTTTGAAATGTTCTCAAATACCACTTCAGAAAAGTGGGAGGAAAATAGGCTTTTCCTTGGACAAAAGAGTCAAGCAAAAGTGATTTTCTATTTTCATTTAAATGTTTTCTTGGGACTACACACGGCATGTGCTGAATTATACATATATAAAAAAAATCATGAGGAGTATACAGGAAACCTAAATAAAGAATTTAGATGGCCACATCTATGCTAGTAACTATTGCTTGTGTTCATCTCAGTACAACTCCATTTCACAAAACAATACAAGATTATGCAAAGAGTTGTAGCATTTATTTTCTTTGGAAAAGTTTGACAAAATTACTTTTAAGATCCTGCTCTCTGTAGTGGGGACTTAGTCCTGCTGAATTGACTTGTACTGGTTAATGATTGTGAGAAAGCCTCCTATTAAAAGGCTGATTCAGGATTAATTAGCAAGCAGTTGATGATGACTAATAAAAACTTTAATTCAGGAGAAAATAAGAGATAAAAAGGCAAAAATCAGTGTGGTGTGGGCCTCATGATTATTATACCCACAAAGATTAAAAGCATTTACCTTTCAACAGGAAATAAATTAATAGTCTCATTCTGACTGAAAAAATAGATTTGAATAAAATATTTAGTAAGCACGAAAAAAAAAATACTGTGAAAAAATACATATATAAGGCATTAATCCTAACATAAACCAATAAATAACACCAGGATATGCAACTAAATCTTTCTGTGCGTACTTGTGTGATGGCAGCAGAAACCAGGAGGCCTCACTCTGTCTGCTTGGACTGGAGTCAGACCCATGGCATCGTCCAGTCTTTGGAAGTGTTTGGCTTTCAAACAGGTGCTTCACAAAGATGAAAAACACCAAGAGGCTGACAGGAGGAATGTTGCTCTCAGAAATTGTAATGTTAATAATTTGATCTTGTGAAACCTGGCCCCTAGCTGAGTGTGGCAATACACTTTCAAAACACAAACTTTGTAACTCAAATTCATAGTAGCCTTTGATATTAATAATCTGACTCAACAGATACAGCGGTCTCATTGCATAATTTTTGCTGTAATTCAAGTTATTTATAAATCTGTCTCACAGGAATGATGAACTTGACAAGTCTTATGCTTTCTAACAACTTCCTCTGAGCCTTCCTCAAAAAAGAAAGGTTGGCATACTGATTAATGTGATTTATTTTGACTTGGAGTATCTGCTCTTATCCATTACTTAGCTAAGTTTGGCATTCACTCCATAACAGAACTGGAAACTGCAAAACACTACATTTTTCATCTCTGTCATTGACACAATGGATTGCATCACAGGTACTACCCCTAAACTCGGACCAGTTTCCAAAACATCTTAATGTACCAAGAATTTTTCATTTATTTCTTTGGTCAGAGGGAAAAAAAAAAAAAAAAAAAAAGTGCTCCTGATCATCTATGTTATATTTACTTAGCTGAAACAATACTCATCAGAGCTTTTCTCACTAGCTAGATTGTATCAGCATTTCAGTTCTTGAAACTGATAATAATGGAACCCCCAAACACAGATACAAAGCAAGGATTTCTGAAAAATTTTAACGTGTCAGATATGCTGGTCATTTTGTTTGCACATTCACAGTTGAGCCAAACTACTGAGGCTTTTAACCACATAAGTCACCTCACTGAATTTTCAATTTATTTTATAGTTCTCTTCCTAGGTATAACCTTATAACTTGCAAGTTTGAATATATCTGAGCTGTATATGTAACTAAAAAATAACAAATTTGTACAAGCTACAATTCTCAGTTGCCATCAAATAAGCACTTTTTTTTAGACTGGATACGTATCTAGAGCTGCAAATACCTGAAAAACTGACTATGGATTTTGAATCAAAGTATGCTGTTTTGAGCATACTAGAACACTAAAATATTTAGGTGATTGACTTAGTAACTGGTTTTGATTTTCTAAAATCATTTTGATTCTTATTAAATATATGCTAAATATGTTTTAGGAAAAATTGGTGGAAATATCAACCCAGCTTCCAGCTAAACATATTGAAAAAATTGTAAAAAAGTTAAATAACTATTTTCAGTTTGACAATTAGATGATACTGGGATTAGCTCCACAAGCACATATGGATTTTTATATTTCTACAAATCTTTTTCATTAAAATATTTTAAAGCATCTATTTAACCTTTACTATCTGGAAGTAAAGAAATAATTCTTGTCTCATTATTGCTTTCAAGATGTCCAGTTAAAACTTGGAAAATATGCACCATCTAAATGGCAAAGAAGCATCTCAGTCCTCAGTTGCTTTTACGCGTATGAAATTCCTTGGAATAAGTCTTGGAAAGAACATTTGTTTCATGGGGTCTTTTTCCTCTGCATCAGTAAAGATTGCATATAAAAAAGCCCCAAAACTAACAGAACAAACAGAATAAAATTATCTAATTCCTCTCATATTAAGAATTATCACAGAATATGCTGAGTTGGAAGGGACCCATCAGGATCAAGGAATCAGCTCCTGGCCTTGCATAGAACATCCCAAGAGTCACACCATGTGCCTGAGAGCATTGTCTAAACCCTTCTAGAATTCTGTCAGGCTTGGTGCTGTGACCACTGCCCTGGGGAGCCTGTTCCAGTGCCCAACCACCCTCTGGGTGAAAAACCTTTTCCTAATACCCAACCTAAAGCTCCCCTGACTCAGTTTCATGCCATTTCCTCATACTTAATTACGTTTGTGAGTGTTCCTAAAAGCAGACTCTCAGCTGAAAAAGCAGAGAACAAATCTGACAGCTCCTGACAGATTTACCAGATATTTCCCCAACAGAAACAAGTATCATAATAGCAGGGGTGAATGAGTATATCTTGTGAGCAAAGGTTGGAAGGACCAGGAAGCTGACATCTAGGTGTTCATGCTTGTCAGTTTTACCAGCCAATTCTGGACTCTGATGATGCATTACAGTAATATGTTCTCACAGAACTTTATGATCTTATCTGTTAGTATAACACATCAGCAAATCACTGTTGCTAGTATAATGTATCCCTAGTCAATGTGCAAGAAATCACAAAAACAGAGTCCACTTACCCTCTGTGGTTTTGAATTAAATGACCAAAAAAAGATTTCCAGCATTTCCATTAAGGGAAAGAAAATCTTGACTAAAGAAGTAGAGATATGGGCAACAAACATCTAAACATCACTCTCAAAACAGGTTTGCCGCCCTACAAAGTCTGGGAAAATGACATTCCAAGAATTTCTTTTCTATGATTCTGGAGGAACAGGACTCATCAAAATCTTCCTGCCAGGTTCCAGCTCCTTTTGTCAGTTTATTGGCTGGCTCTTGAAATCCAATCTGCATTTTGCAATCTTTTAAATTTGCCTTATCTCACACAGAGCAAAATATTCTGGCTTTTCCCCCCAAATATAGTGACAGATGAAATATAGAGAAGTATTTTCTTTTCAAACATATTCTTGGAACAGCTTTTCCTGTATCTTGCATATTTCCATTTCAAACCTGATGTTCCTGAGTTGTGCTGAATATTTAATTTATTCTAACCTGTCACTTATTTTCCCCCTCTCTCCCCCATCTATACAGGTATGAATATTTATGAACAAAGCAGTAGCTGACCTGCACCTTGTATCATCTGAAAAACATATGCACACTGGGCAAATGGAACGAGAAGGGAGGAAGACTAAAATTTCTTTTTCCATCTTTGGAGCACAAAATAAGCACTCTCAATAACAATGGCATTAATGAAAAGGAACATGTTGTAATAATAATTCCTTATGGTAATTATTTTAAGCATCCCATCTAGAGGCTCAGGAAATTCAGTTATTTCCAAGTGTGGCATGGGCAGAGGAAAAAAGAGCAAGGAAAAGGACATGGACACAATTGACCAGTGATGTCGTACAAGTCCACATCAAGGTTCCAAAAGGCCTCCATGAGTACTTTTAATTTCTTCCTCTTAGATATTTCTTGAAAGTGAAAAGGAATAATACAAAATTGATAACTCAATACACATCATTTACAGCCTCCACAGCAGGAGGCCTACATCTACAGTTTGTGAACACCGAGGGCTATTCAGTATCAAATGAGTGTCCTTCCCACTGGTGTTTCAAAGGTAAATATTCAGGACATCACATGCATTGAAGAGGAATTAATTTTGAAATACTTGAAAATCTCCCAGTGATGACCCAGTTCTCTGGGCCTCTGCACTCCCCAGTCTCCAATGATTTCGTCCAGTTTGTGCCTACATAAAGCATCCACAAGTTCTTGAAGAAATATTCTGGTCACATCTGGGAGACAAAGTGCTCTTTTTGAGCATGAGGTCATGTCTTTTAGGGAAATATACTCCTCACACCTTCTGTGATCATTTCCTTTGTATACTTCCAAGCTATATACTTTTAAGAAAATATTAGTACTCAGAAAACTTACAGTTTTTAGAAATGTAGGAAGAAAAATACTAGGAATAAAGGATGAAACTCAGGTCACAGTGAAATTACGTCACTGGGTCTGTAAGCTTCCAGAACTCCCTCCTCACACACTCCCTGTGCCAGAACACAAACATCCTACATCTTTCACACTTCTCGATTTCCTCCTCCTCTTTAAAACATTTTATTTCACAAAAGTGTAATGAATAATGTATGTAAAATACTGTTATGGGATATTGATTTACTAAGTCTGTGATGAACACAAACTCACTATGATCCACTGAGCAGGGTGAGTGGGAAACATTATAGAACTACTTTCAATGAGAAAAAAATCCGTAACACATCTCTAAATGATTCACAGAAATGACTTGTAGCAAATCTATTAAGTCCTCCAGCACAGCTCTCCAAGAACAGCATGTTTCCCTGCAGAATAGCTTTTGCTTCTTTATACAATTGACTCTGAAGTGTCTCAGTGAAGACTGATACAGGGCTTTTACCAATACCTTTGGGAAAGTGCTCCACTAAATCTATTCTCACTGTCAATCATTTTTTCCTAAAACTCATCCAATCTAAATTTTCACTTTAGTAATCCCATCGCATTACTCCCCTTGTGCTTCTGTGCTTTAGCATTTATGCTCTTCAAATATTTATAGTTATTGTTCAGGAAAAAACCCAGACCTTTTCCCTCAGCATATCAATTTCTGTGCCTGAATGCTGTTGGTCTTCCTTGGAGTGCTGTATTGCTTTACACATTCCAAATAACTCTCAGAGAAATTAATATTTGCTGTTGCTGGAAAAAAAAGAGCCCAGGAAACTCCTTTCCTCATCACACAGTTTTCTGTGAGGAAATGTTCACTTTGGTGTTACTTCACCAAAAAAAAATTCACAAAACCAAATATTCCAATTGAGGAAAGCAAGCAGTTAGATATTTCACAGGGGGAAAAAACCCCAACCCTCATATATAATCATTTCGGATACTTGGTCCTAAGCACAAATTATTATTAATAAACACATTAATAACAAAACACAATGGATAATCAAAATATCTTGGGCAGTAATCTTTCCATTCTCATTTCAAACGCTTCGAAAAAGATGCTTTAGGAAAGGAAAACTGTCTTTGTTTGTCTCCTTTCTTCTCTAGTGCTTCTTAACTGCATTAGATTCCCAAACTCAGCCAAACATATCCTGCACCTTTCACACATCAGAGACCAAGATCTTTAATGATACAGTTTCTCGACAAATTTAAATGTCTTTATGATAATCCACATTTTCTCCTAGACTTTCTCCAATTTGCTTTTCATTAAAAGTCCAGGTTGGCTGGGACCTCAGAAGATTAGCTGATCTAATGTTTTATGGAAAAGGGAGCCTGAGATTACCTCACACCCTGTCCAGTGGCATTGTGAAAACTTCCAGCAATGGGGACTCCACCATGTTCCTGGGGAGGTTATTGCAATGACCGATCTCATTTTACCAAGTTTATTCCTTATATCAATACAAAACCTCTTCTGGTACAACGTGCACCTGTTGCTCCTTGTCTTCTCCATGTTGGCCCCTGTGAAGAAAGAGCCTCTGTCCTGTTTGTAGCTGCCCTTTAAGCACTGGAACGCTGTGATGAGGTTCCCCAAGTCTTCTCTTCACCAGGGAGAAAAGACCCTACCCTGTTTCAGTCTTTCCTCATGGGGCAAATCATCCAACTCTTCTGCTCATCTTTGTGGCCCTTCTTGGGACCCTCCCCAGTCTTTCCACATATTTTTTTGAAATTTGCTGACGAGAACTGGGGACATTATTCCAGGATACTCCTATTCCCTTCATTCAGGTTAATATTTCTTTATACAAACTTCTGAAGCTTCTGCCAATCATCCCTGTAAAAGCTGTTCTGAAGACCATATATCTGTGTTCCCACCCCATTCGTAACTGTCATGTTTGACTTCACATTTTAAGTACTTGTAACCACAGTGAGTTTTGGAGACTCACAATTCTTGACACATGATCTAACTGAATTTCATCCTCCCCATTAAAGCTGCTTTAAATATTGGCCTTTCATATAACATCCCTTCAGCACAACTGAGGTATTCCAAAAGTTCATTTACTTCTAACTCAAACTCCTTTTTTAAACCTGAAGAAAAACACACTGTGTTCTTAATCATTCTAGCAAAATACACTGATGCTCCTTCTGGATTTTAACACTACTTTTTCACTGGTTTTTATTCACTGTGGTTATCTTCTTTTCATCCTGAAATTACAGCCTTAAATTAATCAGTACATTGCATTCCTTTCTGACATGAACTCACTTTTTGGTTACAAATGATATAGTCCTCCAATCTCCCCCATTTTCATCCACTTTCATGTCAGCAAGAAATGGACTCAGGATGTCTCTTTTGGGATCCTCTACTTTCCATTTAGCAAGTCTGACTACTCTGTAATTTATGAATTTCCTTGCTAATTTGCTGAAAGTGCTACTCAACAGAGATGCAGGTAGTTCAAAATCTCCCATGAGTATCCTTTTATATGGAGTATCTTCAGAAGAGACAGAATTTCTTCAGCACCACTTGAAATATGCCTAATGTTTGTTTTGCTTTGTTTATATTTCTTCACAGAAAAATTATTCAGCGGTTTCCTAGCACTGTAAGTGTTTTTTTAAATATTATGGCAACCCATTTACTTGTTCCATTTCCGTTTCTCCTAGATAAGTTATGTTACACTAATCTACACTAATGTCTATTAAAAAAATTACCTCATTAAGTTCATCTGAACCCACTAATGGATTCCACATACACTTTCATAGTAAACTCATTTGCTCGTTCTGGACTTTTCTGTACGTACAGCACAGGTGTTTCATGAATCTTTTTCTCTCTTTTATTGGGACAGTGAATGTACACATCAAGTTCTCTGTTTTAAGCAACATTTCCTTTACTGTATTTCTCAGCTACTTTAAACACCACATAACAAGCCTCACAGGATTTGATTTCAGGAAGCAAGTAACATATATTCTCATATATTTTCATAGTATTAATTTATATTACTTTAGCTACTCCTCTTAGCCTGAAAGATATTAGAGTGCCATAAAATCATTATAAAGAAATATACCGTTCAATACAGTCTGATCATAGCTAGACTAAAGCTTATGAGGGTTGGTTTCTTTTGAAGAATCAGTCCAAGATTTTCCACAGTAAAATCTTGATATAGGTCCTACTAAGGTCAGCAGAAGTTAGTAGCAATTACATCACACTGGAAATCAGGGATAATTAGGTGGAGAGCTGTGTATTAATTGACCTAGGAGATGCAGGAGAAAAACACGAAGATGAAACAGCTGAACTTTGAATGTGCATTCTTAAAAGTCAGTAGTTAAAATCTTGGATAATGTACCCAAATTCTACTTGTTTTTATATTAATGTTTATCTGGTCACTCTTCAGGACACACAGATGTACTCTGAATAGAAATTGAAGCCTTCTAATTTAAAAGAAGCTCAATAGCCTAAATACCTCTGGAAAAATCTTGTATGCTCCCAGTGGATTATCAGCTAAACATTAACATTTAATAATGTGATCTGCACAGAAGACGGATATAAAATTTATAAAAATATAGGGACAATGAAGGATGAGAAAAGTTAGAGAAAGTACAAGGAAGATCAGCAAGAGTGACCAGAAGACTGGAAAATATAGTCCACAAAAAACTGGTTTAACAATGAGGTGGTAAACTGTCACAGCACAGAAGTATCTATATGCATCAGGGAAATAAAGTAGGTAACACAGGGCCCAAACACAAAGGAAAATAAAAGGTAAGTAGATCAACTCAGGTGTGAAGACACATATTTACAAAAGGGTGACTATTTTGCTACTGGAAACATTTCCTGTGAAATGTGGTAGATTCTATATTTATAGGTTTTTTTTTTATATATACATACATATATATATATATAAATGTGGGACAATGAAAACAGTACAATGGCTATGGTATTTGAGAAAAATTAGTTCAGCTAAACCCAATGACCTATTTTATACAGGAAGCCACGTTAGATTATCAGTGTTCCTTGAAAACTGTGACAGTTTCGATTAATAGGAGATTACAGAATAGGGACAATCTTCAAGACTATGAGTGTCGAGGTTCTGCTTCAGTTTTATGTGGATATAAAGGGGTCAACAAAGCTACAGAAGTCAATGCACTTAGTGTTAGCTGAATAAATCACTGTTGCCTACTCAAATCCTGTGCATTTTCCTGCCAGCAACCAGATAATCCACTGCTTCATAAGATATGTGGTTTCAGCCATCCAAGGACTTCATAGCATTTTTCAACCTGGAATTATCATTGCATATGATACACTGCAGGTATCAGGAGAGAAGAAATCATAGAGAATCAAGTCTTATGAAGCCACAGGTCAGGAAATGGGCTCCATCCAACATTCTGCAAATGGGCTCCATCCAATATTCTGCAAAGGCACACAAAGCCTTGCAAACCAACTTGACACTTATATATGGAAATTTCAAGAACAGTATTCAGATAGGGAGGTTCCAGATTCCTCACGACCATAATGTCTCCTTAAACATGAGCACCTTGTTTGTTTACTTAAAAGGAGAAAATACTCCCCCTGCTGAGATGCTCTTTGAGCGTGGATGTGTTGAAGGCAGCTTTGGTTTTGCACTGTGGAAATCAATTAGAGTGGTGTCAGGGCCAACCCCAATTGAGATCAAGTGGTGCATTACAGAAATAATGTAAATAATGTAATTGATTCTAATGGAAGGTACATGAATGATATATCAGGTTACAACTTTTATTGATAACAGTTAATTCCTGGGCATATATCCATAGAAGCTCTGCCCATCCTCTACTAAATCTCAGTCTACCAGCCAGCACCAAATTTTCTTGCCAAGGATTCACTCCTGCTAATAGATTCTCACAGTGGCAATGTAAATCAACCGGTGTAAGTGTGCAAGCTGTGCTGCTTTCTAAAAAACTTTGAAAACCCAACCTCCTTCAATTCAGACTTTCTGAAAATGACCAGATTCCTGCATGTGCCTCGACACAATGAAAGCAGGAAACAGTGAAAACTACTTGATGCTAAAGTATACCTAATGCTGCAAGGGCCTGCATCCCAAAGACCAAATGGATAGATTGCTTTCTTAAGAAAAATTGTGGAATTTGGTTTTTGTTGTTTGGTTTTGGTTTGTTTTTGGTTTTGTTTTTCATGGGTGAAAATTATATCCAGGAACCTCTTTCACATTTAAATTGAAAGCCATTGTACAAGCACTAACAGACACAAACATTTCATTTTATAATATCACACTCCCGTGAAAGAAAGTGCTGAGCAAGGAACTAAAATGGGACAGGCAGCTTTCCAGTCTGTAGCAAAGTCTGGATTTGTGCACTTGCTTTTTCGCTACACTAAATACATCTGTGGAATTACAAAAAATAATCATCATACAGAACAAGAACAAAATTCTGTTGCTACTGTTTCTCATCTGTATTGAATAAGCAACCACAATCGATTACAACAAATGGCTAGAGAGAGAAAATAAAACAGCAATTAACAAATAGAGTTGGAGCAGTTCCATCCTCAAAAAACCAACACAGTGGAAAGTGAACAACTGATTGTTAGAGAACATCACCTAGTCTTAAAAGATCACTCTTTTTCATCCATTTGGAATGATGTCGTTCTATCCACTTCCTATTAAAACCCAGATACACGTATGATTGTGAGCTTTATAACCAGAACCAATGTTCTTCTATTATCATCTTTGGTATACAGCAGCCTGCAGAACTAGTACCAACAAATAAACTGCACCAAAGCCTCAATTCTTGCTGGAGTGAAATGTGATCATTTTGAAGAGATTCTCTTAGCCAAGCATTCACCACTTTAGGTCATACTGCACAGTACCAGTACCAACTTCAATATTTTCTATAAAGCACATGTATTTCAGACTTACACATAAAGCAACATATATTTTAAATAAATTTGTTGTACCATTACACACACAAATTGCTAATAACCATAAATACTGAGTATTATTTATTTCACTAGCATTCATACAGAAATAGCAGAGTTTGCATAAAACTAACTCTGTGATCATGATCTAAATATGAAAAGGCATAATCAAAGTCGGGAGGTCTGGTGTTCATATCAAAAGGGTGTTTCATTGAATTGTAAATTTACTGTGCATTTGGAATATTCCAAATAATTTCCTTGCAATTTATATGTCAGCAGTATGTAGTCTAAACACCTACAATTTATTCTTTATATAAAAACTAAGTATTAAATTTAAGAATTTAAAAACCCCTCCGTTAAAGCTGACTTTCTACTCTGGCCTATGTTTACGTATATTTTCTTTTTCTTGTAGCTCTAACATTTATCTCAAAAAAAGCTTTATAAATTCATCAGAGAAAACCCTGGAAGTGGAGAATCCCTTTGTCTTTGGTCCATATCTAGCCAGTTAGAAAGCGTTAATCATTTCAAATTTGGCAGACTGCTAAACTAGTAAGGGAATGAGTGTTCCACAGGCCTGATTACAGGTCACAGCTAAAAGATCAACAGCTTCTAGCAACAATGCCCATAACACACTATTTCTGTAACAAGGATTCAGGAAGGAAAAGCCAATATCACAAAGTAAAGCAAAAATGCTGAATTGCTTCCCCATGCCTTATTCTTCCTCACAAAGCCTCAAGATCCTCCCCTTTTTCCTGCTGAAGGTACTATATAGAACAGGATCCCCCCAGAACCTGGAGAGCAGGGAAAATACCTCTGAGTTGGGAAATTCTGAATTTACACTTTCTAAGGTGAGATTTTTATTACCTTTCAACACATTTAATAGCCTTTTAATATTGTCATGTGTATAATTTTTAAAGCATCCGCTGCACAGATTGGATTTAAAAGGTAAACAAGGGCAAATTTGCCAGTTGGTAGACCCTTGAGGTCTACCCTTTCTATCCTCAATCAACTTACTTTTACTGAAATTTGTGAAGGGTTTTTACTGAAATTAGGAAGAGTTTATGTGCCAAATATTAGACTTAGTGTACAGCATGCAAGACATTTCAAGGCATAATCCCTCCTACTCCCTTGTGCATCCAATTTGCTGCCTTGGATGGACCCATAGCAGCACAGATATTTCTATCTGTGAGGCAACTCTAGGAAATGTAGTCTCAGAAATGTAAATAAACTGTACCTGTGTGAACAGAACATCCATCTTACACCTTTAGCTACCATTAGCATATCTAAGAGCAGCCACGTGGCCACCTGGTGAAGGCACTACTGACAAAAATGTCACTCATGGAAAAGAGCTGCCATTCCTGGTTCTCTGTAAGAACCTGAACTCTGTTAATCCTTCAGGACACGTTTGAAAATGTACTCCTCACAAATTTATGATCAATGAAGAGCAACATCTTTAAAACATGAGCTCTCTACTTGCTTTCATTGAATAAAGAAATAAGTCCATTGATTAAATAAAGCTACATCTTTCCTTCCAGATAGACATACAGTGAAATTGCAGCTAGGTGACCTTTAGAACAAATTACTGTTAAAAGTTAGAAGTTTGAAGAGGAAAAAATTCACATAAAATTTAATTTTTCACTGTCTGCTGATAAAGATTTTCTCTTCTCCCCTCCGACTGAGGAAACTCTTTATGCTACATGCAACTTTAATTCCAAGAATGTTAAAATGAGAACATGAGAGAAGAGTCTCTCTTCTTATGTTAAGTTACCTTGTGAGAGACAGCAAATTTTCAGATACAAATCTACTTTTAATTAGAATTTCTATTTGCATTTTATTATTATATGTCTTCTTCATTAGCTGTAGGTACAAATGTTATTAAAAAGATTCAGAAATGATCTTCATTTCTATTCCACTGTATATTTAATGATACTCAACTCCTTGTCATTCAATACACCAAATACAATGAAGAAGAGTACATATTTCCTTCTGATTAAGAAATGTGCAGGTTTTGCCTTTGTGTTTTTGTGTTTTTTTTCCCCACCATAGTGAGGTTAAAATGTTTCACTTGGACATACTCCAATGTAGTACAACAGTTATTCAGTCAAATAAATATCATTGAAGAAGTTGAGTATTCTTCATCCTACAACTCCATCTTAAAAGTTGCATAAATCAGGCTGAGATTTCACTCTGTTAACTGTGGAATTATGTAAGTCCACAAATGCAATCTTTTCTATATATTTTAAATACAACTATCTTGGAGTGATATCTGCTCTATATGCCAAGCTACTTAATCAGGAAATTAATAATTAAGGTACGTGTCTGTTATAATACACGAAGCCCAGGTGTCTGTGAGCGTTTCAGATTTGCAATGCAATCCTGTGCCATCTTTCAAAGCAATCTGCTCTATCCACTCTCTTGAATAATGACAAACTGAAAGCAAAACAGATTAAATTCTGTGCCTCGAGATATATGAATTCCTCTATAAATAAGTAAGAGATTATGATAGAAAGTTTTTTAAAGGAATAGTAACATCTGTAGAATATGAACTTAAATACTTGCCTATTTTCTTGCGGTTTGCAATGAGTAACAAAGCATTCACTAAGTAGATTTCGCTATATCTAAGCTTACTTTTCATGAATAGTAATTCAATATTCTTTCCAATCTGCACAGATTGGAAAGAATATTTCAAAAGGCCATGATTTCACTATATGAATTTATATAACTCTGAGGAAGAAGGGAAAGTTCAAAGAGATCTTCATTCCTTTTCCTACCTCTTTAAGCAAATGACTTGTATGGTTTTCACAGGCGCTTTAGGACTTGGTGGAGTAATTATACCAGGTTAAATGCATAGAGAAATAAGAAAAATAAAAGATACTCTATTAAGAGTGCCCATATTTTTCAAATCAGGAAGCCTGGAATACCACAGAAAGAGTAATTTTCTCCTAAAAATTAAAAAAAAGGTATTAAAATGACTCCTGCTCTTACTGAGGACAGAATGAGTTACAGTCTTAATTTCAGTTAGAAAAAACACACCACTGAGTGCACACCTATACTTATCATGCACTTATGTCTTTTTCCAAAAAAAATCTTGTAATTTCACTTGAAATTGTAATTTCAATTTTTCTTTGCTTCCTTTTTCTTTCCTCCTCAGGATGATATCCAACATATTGGTAGCAAAGAAAAAAGACACAAGAAATTGTCCCCATGTTCTAAAGGCTCCACAATTGAGAATTTCTATTTTCTTTTAAATACTTTTCTCTGTAAATGAGCCTCCCTACAGTAGAGCATTTTTCAATTCCATACAGGTAATTAAAAAAAAAAAAAAATTACTAATTTGTATGCCATCCTCACTCTCAAACTACTCTTTCCTAAATAGTGGTCTCCTTGTAAAATTACTTAAATCCTTTTTTCAAATTTTGCTAGGTTTTACAATTTACAAAGTGTGTTTAAAATTGCAGACTCTCTATTTCGAGTTGGTCTGTTGTAAACAAAAAGCTGCTTTTACTTGCTATGTAGAGTAAAATTACTTTATTTCAAATTTGGTGATATTTTAACTGGCATCTCAATTAAGTGCCTCAGAAAACTTTCATTCTGGTAGTTCTAGTCGAAGTTTTTTATTAAAAAATACAGTACTCACAGATGTATCACATATGAGTTACTTCACTCTTCCCCTAAGCTACACGACACTAAAGGCATCCGATATGAATTTCAGGGGCAGGGATTCAGCCAAGAAGTGACCATAAAACCATTGCAGGAATAATCTCCAGCACAACTTCAGTGAAAGTTCACTGTCACCCCAATAAAAATTTAAAATTAAAATTTTAAAAATAAATACTTAAAATATTTAGAATCAAAATGTTTCACTGGCAAATGTTTCAAAGAGCAGAAGAAAATTAACAATTAGATACAAATAACCAAGCAATAGGCAACAGCACACAGAGCAGTAAGAAACTGACACAGAAGTAGGAGACAGGTTTGCGGGCAGGAAAATCTTCTTGCCAAGTCTTTAGACTGCCACAGCTATAGGTACATGTCAGGAAAAGTGGAGGGAGGAAGAGACAGAGTGAGCTCAAAAATAAGGAGAGGGAACTGAACGGTCAGTTTTATTTCACCACCTTTCCAGCAGATGTCCCAACACCTGATCCGGGAATGCCGGCCACAGGCTGACAGACACAGACTGCCAGACCGCCAGTTGTACGGGATGGCCAGCTTTTGAATTCTTAGGTCTTTTGGTTGACATAATACCAGCATAATGACAGCAAATTACGTCAGAAAAACCCCTGTAGTTGGGTGCCTTGCTAAAAGTTCCATCTGTAAACTCACAAATCCACGGATCACGGGTAAAGAAGAGCTGCTTCATGCAAACATCCCCCAGGAAGGAAACGGCTACTACAGCATATTAATAGAGAGAGAACTGACAGGCTTTGTCTTGTTTTGAAGACAAGAATAAAACACAGCTAGCTTTTCTAAGATGCCAAGTGAACAAATAAAAGGAACAATATTAGGATAAGAGAATCAAAGTAAATTGGAGGAAAGGCTTTTAAGTGTTTTCTGCATAAATAGCAGGAGCATATATAGAACACAGGATGGTACTTTCAGAAGAATAGGTACTTGTGTTGTTTTTTCCATTCAAAAATATTAATACAAGTAGGCAATAAATAGACAATACTCTAAAATGTTGACATGAACTCCATGGGAATTTGCTACCATTCTGTCAGTTGCTTTCGTGACATTTGCAGGAATGCATTATAACTTCATATTTGAAAAAAAAAAAAAAAAAGTTGCTTTGATCCTGGGAAGTCCAATGAATCCTCCAATTTGCTTTGCATGTATTTGAGTATTCAACATTTAAAAGTAGAGGCCTGAAAGAAACCTCTTGCAGATAAAAAATATATCTACCAAAAACAAACAGAAACACTCAGAGAGAAAGAAATTCTTCTTTACTGTCTGAAAACTTTCTTCAGTATTTATTTAATATGGTCAGAAAGAGAAAATCAGTATAAGAGAAAAAGAAAAATTAGTTCAAAACCTCTTTGGATCAAGACTGAAACAGAAATTCAGTGTCATTATTCCAATATAGAGAACCTATCATCCATAAATGTACTTTATTATTCTCCTATAGCATTCTTTCACCCTTTATCACCTTTCAACAGACAAGGATGAAGTTGCTAAAAATACATTGTTCTTTCAGAAAAATGATCTTATTAATACCAGTCAGAAGTCTGATGCTCTCGCTCACATTAAATAAAACACCATATAACAAAAAAAAATCAGCAATTTCAATTGGCACAATCCCGATGTAACTGACATACAAGATTTCTACACTTCAGACTACAGAAAATAAAAATGTTGAAATGGTGATCATTTGCAACTGTCAGAGCTGATCCTCTCTCCTTGGTTCCAGAATTAGTGGCCAGAAAACAGTACAACAAACCAGCCTAGGAAGTTTATTTTGCCTTACAGTTTTTTTGGAGGGCTAGAAGTTACAGTATGCAAATACTTTTTCTTAAGAGGAATAAACACAAACTGCAACTGTTTCATACTTCAAATGAAATAGTGACTACTACTCACAGTGAATAAAGCAGAATTGAAAAACCTATTAGCAAGGACCATTACAAAATTGGAGCTTGAAGCAAAGAGAGATCATATGGTTTTAAGATATGTAAAAGTATGTAAAAATAGATGTAAAATGTTAGCATCTTAACTTCTATGTTCACCTATTATTCACAAGAGGTGAGGAACAATTCTTATTCTGTCCCACTATTGTGATTTACTAGGCTCACATCATTTTGCCTGCATTTAATTTGAGGCCCCATTTACTCCTGGCTTTTTAATTTTTTGTTGGGCCATTTATTTGGCAGAAATCCAGTGATTTTGCTTGGCACACTTACCCTTCAATAATAAAAATGCATAAATAACCAGGGGCAAGTGTGGACATGCAGTATTAATATTATTGTTCTTGTTCACAGCAGCACAAACAAAAGTAATTCAAGAATAAAAGAAGTTAAAGCATTCATTTAACATGACTGAAGGTGTTGCTTGCTGCATTCATCCAAAGTGATCTCAGGCCAGCTGAAACTATTTTCAAATTTAGTTTAGTGTTGCCTGGGGAAAAGAAATTACCATTAAAAATACATATGCAGAGATGTTTACTTTGAGTAAAGTAAATTGTGATTTTGTTTCAAAAATGTGTTTAAAACTTAGCTTCTTAGTGATTTCAAAAACAAAACCCCAAGGATGAAAGAAAAGAATCTTAGTATTCAACCTTATTCAGCCGGAATTCGCATGCTTAATTAAAATCAGTCAGCATTTTAAATAACTGATTTCTATATTGACTCAATTAAAGGGTATACGCAAATCTTAAAGATCTTTTTTATTTCTTCATCCAATACTAGATAGAACTTAACAAATTCTGACTATATCAGATATTATTCCAGCTGTTCAAATGTCCAAAACTCTTGTAACAGAAGGAATGCAAGGCAGAATTATCTTGTAGTGCTGACATGAACAGAAATTACATTGCACAGAAATAAATACCTGACATCTCTGTGTTGTGCCTAACAAAAAGATGGGGGCCCCAAGAATGACAGTAAATACTTTTCCTTCACTAATAAGAGAGAAATTTCAAGAGGATTTGCAACCACAGCTAGGTATTGTGGGCAGAAGCAAAGTATATTTATAACTTCATGTCAACTTCATGGGGAGATAATTTTATTTCAATACTGGTCACTTTTTGTATTGAATACTAACATTGCATGTGGAATTGTTTTGATAAATGGTCCCTGTATTATTGCTGACAGCCAGTCAAGAGAGGAACACACAGGGGAGTGAGCATTACAGCTCAATACTTACATGAACATCACCAGGCAAAAGACAGGAGCAGTCCAGAACCTGTGTCTTCATGGTCTTGGCCATTAGTCATGCTTTATCTAGAGCTATTATATTAGCACAGCAATCACCTGAATATCAGCACTGTTCTATTATCAGAACAAATCTGAATTTCACACAGAATCATGGCTTCAGTAAGACAAACAGAGAATTCTCTCTACAGAGAAGAAACTGGTGCTGCCTCTACCCACCCAAAAAGGTAAAACAGAAACTTTATTCTCCTGAAGAACAAAACCCTCCCTCCCACATTCTGAACACCATCATGGCTCCTGCCCAGGCTTTGTAAGTGACTATCACTGCTCTGTGATCAGCCAGCTTCTCCTGCAAAGCCCATTGAGTCAGACCTTTCAGAGCAGGAGGGTGAAGGTACGCCGAGTTTCTTAATTTCAGGCAAATGCATACATAAAGAACATAAGCAGCTGACACATAAATGTGTCAGAACTAGAATCTAAGCAACAAAACCTGTGTAAGCACTCAGGGGAAGGGGAAAAAAACCCCAAAGACAAGTTTACAGAATTTAAGTCAACTTCCAGCATCTCCATGACACCTTCAGACACCTTCATGAAGAACAGAAGCAGCTGACTTGCAGATTGCAGGATTGCAAGTTTGGATTTCACTATGATTTCTATATTATATATATAGATATTTAATAGATTTGTAACTGGACTAAGACTGTTATGAGTGAATACCAAATGAAAATACGTATGTGAGAAAGCAGCAGTAGAACTATCAGGGTTAAAAAAATGGCCTTTCTGGTTAACAAAGGGAAGTCACTCCCAAAACTTCATTCCCAGATGCAAAATTGAGAAAAAGCTGTTTCTCTGGAGGCAAATGCTCTGACAGGAGCACAGCACAGACACCCCCTCCACAGAAGACAGCAATCTGACAACAGGAGGATGGCAGCATGCTTGCAGTCTATCACACCAGCTCATTTTCCTGCTAGTGGAACACGGAGAGACATATGGCACACGTACCTCCCCAGCAGAAAACAGGCAGCGGTTGCTGCTCGTGGTTTAAGAGCTTCAGAGCTTGAAATAAGCAAAAATCTGAAGCAAAGTAACCACCATAACAACTGCTGACTTATGAACATGAGGACAAAGCAGCAGACCAAAGACTGGTTTGTCACTGTCAGCAAAGGAGCCCAAGAGATGCAGTGAGCACTTCACACCCAGCACACCCTTGGCTTTGTGCTGAACACCAGAAATCCAGGCCAGACCACTCAGATGTTTTGATGGAAAAGTTGATGAGAGTGAGTGAATGAGTGAAATCTATAGAGTACAACTGTGACCTGATAAAATAATTTCCTTAGATATTTTGCTACTTAAAAAAAAAACCTGAGAAACCCCAAAAAAAGCAAAAACCCAGCAAACAACCCCCAAAAAAATCACTTTCCCTCTCTCAAAGGTTTGGACAGATTTGTTTAGATACTGAACTCCTTGATCAGGTTTGACTAAAAGCTAGCAAAACCTAGGGTAATTCTACAACAGTAGAACTTCAGTGTCTTAAATAGAAGCCAAATGGTTCTTCTGAATTAGCACCTCTGTATTTCACTGAAATGAAACAGAAATCAAGAAAATTAAAACATGATAGGCATCAATTACCACAGAACTTTAGCATGCAAAAATTCCATGCTTCACTCCCCTCAAAAAATTTCTGGTTTGTATTCAGAGTTTTGCTTCAGGCTCTCTCTCAGTTTCTCTCTGAAATACATATTGCTTGTTTGTTTGTTTATAAATAAGTAGATTTCTAAAAGCATTCACTGTATTATATCCAGAAATCTGCTATTTATTTTTTCATTTGTGCCATGCTCCAAGTACCCTGGACAAAAAAAATGTCAGGCTGAAACTTATAATTCCCGAGATCATTAGAACATGAATTCTATGATACTCTTTCACTTTTGACACATTCAATGTTGTGATGATTGCAAAGGTCTGATAAAGTACAATTCCAGGACTGAACAAAGCTAGGAGAGCTTAAATAAATGGGTATTATTGATCAAAAGAAACAGGCTTTTAGGAAAAGCTAAATTAGGGAAGAATTTGGAGGGAAAGTAAGATAAATTAACTGTAATCGTTAGTAAAAGCTTTGAAGACCAAGCCATATCACTTAATTTATAAAACCTAAACCATAAAACTGACAGCACAAATAAAGATTCTTACAGATAGCTCTTTGTCCACAAGCAGAACATTTACAGAACACGGTAGCACTTCAGGCCAGAGCTGTAAATACCACCTATGAATTCAAGAGTCAGCAGTCATTTTCACAGTGCTGGGAGTGGAGAAGGATTAAAGCCAGCCTGGCTGGTTGGGTCACTGAGGTTGACATAAATCTCGAGTACCACACGCTCCTGGAGCTAAGTGTTAAATCTCAACTTAGCAAGCCCTTGCGTGCTTGTGGTCAATAAAGCTTCTAAGCTGTCCAGGTGCAATATCTCAGTGGTCTGCTCACAAGACTTGTTTCTTTTCCTCATTGGTATCGATTGCTCCTCCCTATAATTATATTTTAAATAGATGCATTTTAAATATTAAACTAAAGTTGTTTCAAATACATTAAACTTTTAGTAAGCAGCTTTTAAAAAAAATAATCTATTTTTAATATAAGCCAACATGCATCCATGTCCTATTTATTGCTCCAGATGATTGAAAAGACTTCAAATGCGGGAGTCCAACTGATTCTTGTCAGCATGGTGCAATACTGCACAAAACCATAAAAATCCAGAGCCATCATTTCTGATCTTCCTGAGGCTCCAAATAATGCCCAATAGGGTCACTGTTGTATTCAGCAGTGACTTGCATTCATCTGTACCTAGAAGAGTATTATAAAGCAGAAATCAAAGACACACAGCTATTTTGATAAATGAAGGACTGACGGGGCCTTTCACAGATCACAGAACTACTCATAACCACTTCAAAAAGAAATATTTTTCCATACTCGCACTCTTAATTTTTCCCTACACTTTCTTGGGGTTGTTTTTTTTTCAGATAATACTTAGAGAATCAAGAAAACTGATATTAAAAAGCATTCCCCCACCGTTGTTGCCTGTAAACATGTTTATGAATAAAAAAATACATTATAAATAGCCATGTAATAACTCAAAGTACAGAATGTTCTTTAGCAAAGTAGCATTTCAAAGTGTGTTATCATTCTATGCATATAAATTGCAGAAGAGGCATAATGTCAAGACATGACCTTTTCAAAACAGAAAGATGGATGCATTGAGAAATATATCCTCCCCACTTGCACATTTACTTCATACAGCCTCTCCAGATGAAGTACACATATCTTCCAACTCCAAAATACACAGAATTTAATGTCTTTCTTCTCCTTAAAAACTATAGCTTTTTTCTTTAAATTCTGTGTCAGTGACTCCTTTCTCAAAATTATATCGGTATTCACGAGAACAAAACCTCCCCGACCTTCAGTAACTAAGTCAGTAGTTGACAAATATCTTTACAGAGACATCTCCATCACACTGTTAGCAAAACTTAGCATCTTATCTGTGAGTGTTTTTTTTTTTTCCTTAAATGTTGAAATGGTTCCTTACACATTAACACATCAGCTTCTCTGCTTGTCTTGGCAACACGAGATTTATTAATCTTCTATCTTTCAATTCTGCTCTCCTGAGTCACTCAGGAGAGGACTCAACCCACAGATGTCTGGCAAACCTTTGCCCAGAAATTTCCCAGGAGTCAGCTTGCAACAGATACTAAATATTGCCATTAAATATCACATCTTTCCAGAGAACATATATTTTTCATATCTAAAATAAATATCTGAGAGCAGAACAGTAACAGAAAAAATGAGAACCTAGATCAGCAAGCTAAAGATTGTGTGGAGAAGAAAAGCAAGATTAAAAATTAATGTGAAACAAAAAGAAGTAGTATACCTGACAAGGCAGTACAAATGCAGAAATTGTGATTTTATTTAGGCAGATGAAGGATGTCAGAATTATAACAGCTGTAGAGAGCTGACGGTATCAAATTTGCATTAGAATTCAAGCATGAGTTTTCTTAAGAAGTACAGACTGTTCTCAAAGCAGAAGGCAGACAGTAACCATAAAAATAAAAAAAAGAACCAAAATAAAAAAAAAAAAGAAAAAAAAAACAAACCCAGAAAAACCTCAGCTAATTAGAAGAAAGAAGTTTGAGAAAGTTAGAAAATTACAGTAAATAATGTTTATCCTATTTGTAAACATACATCTTCACTGAACTTTAAATATTACTACAAGAGAAAAGCTTTTCTCAGGTGAAGTAGCTGCATAGAACCTATAGTATTAATGAACAGCCAACAAGAATGGGGAAATTTTTATCATCTTGAGATATTCTACTCTACATTTTTCAGTTATTGCCACATTTTAACCTTTCTAGTTATAAATAGAGCTTCTTAAAATGTCCTGTTCACATCAGAACTTTCCACTGATTTGGGAAAAACTCTATTTCTGTTCTGTTCATTTAGGCACTCCTATTCCGCTTTCCAAAAATGGTTTCTTCCATCAAACAAAAATCCACTAATTTGCATAAAGAGCAACTCTGGAGGGATCCAGAATAGATTGTTTCAATGCACACTTACACAGCACAGCTAAATACAGTAGTGACATGCCAGTTAAAGTAATTTGGAAAAACAAAGCAGAGATGTGAACATTTGCTGGCAGAACAGTCACTGCTCCTGATATAGTTCCAGATACATAAGTTTAACCCCACTTAGTACACTCATGACACAGGTTGTCCTTCATGTGCCCTCTCCTCTCAGCACTTCACTGGGTCAGGACCAGACTTCCCACAGACCCCAACACAAGCAATGAAAATTTTTGGTTTTAAACTAATGCAAATGATGCACACGGTAACTAACTTCTAGAACAGCCAACAGGCCCTTTCCCTTCCATAAAAAGCAGGATAACCGGGACTCCAGACTTCTTTTATATTTGAATTATTTAATAAACCTGCCCATGCACATTTTAATAATGTCATGAAGTGTTGCTATTACCTATAACTGCACCAGCAGTTACAGAACAACACATGCCATAGTCACAACCAAACCTACACACACCTAAAATTTGGCAAAGATTTTCCTCACAACCCTTCGTTAGGGTTAGCTGGTTGGGTAACTTAGTTATCTCGTTTACATTAATCATGCTAATATTTTTCACAGATTTTTCCAGTGTTCACTTGAAGACACTCATTGATTAAAAAAGTGTTGAAGATGTAGTGAAAGAGCTCTTTTATGGCAGCTTTGGAAAGCCTCAAACCCTTAGACCATCACAGATTATTTACAACATGTACTGGGATGAGGAACAGAGATGTGTTGAAACACTAAAGTAATCAAATTAAATTTGCCTGACTTTTTTTCAGCTTGACTTTTTTTCTTCCTTTTGTCATTCCTTAAACTTATATTTTGTTCAATTTTAATAAAGATATTAAAATGAAGACAATTTGGACATCTGAAACCATCACTACAAAATATATCGTTCTTCCTCTTGCAAAAGAATGGGTCCTCTAAACATTCCCCGCTTTCACAGACGAGCTCTCCTCTTCCTTGCTTAAAGTTACATCTCAAGGGTTTTGGGGATATAGTGTTTAGAACAAAACCAATCAAGTTCTGTACTTGAAAATGCACATGCAGCTTTATGAGACTTGGGATAGGCCTGAAAGTTGTATATTTTTTTTTTATCTTTATCTTAATCCTGACACCAATTCTCACAACAGTGCATATGTTGATCTTCTGCACCCCTGTCCACGAGGGTGGAAAACAGAGAATTTGAAATAAATCTCTGAGGCATAAGGGGGTTCGTAATTTTAAATGAAACTAAATGTATTAAGCATTATGCAAAGCTTTAGTGGAACACATTTTTAGACTAGGTCTAATTCTCTGCATACAGAAATAAAATATTTCAAAATCTCCAAAGCATTTATTTTGCCACCATCATTGTTACCTTCTGGCATTACCAGAAGATCAAAGTCAGAGTGAGGTTCTGTAAAAACAGCAAGATAATCTCTGTATTTAGGAGTTTCTAATCTGTCCAATGTGCCATTAACTGAGCCAGTGAAGTGACTCTGGCAGTGGTGCACAAGCTATTACCTGTAGAACTGGCACCACTCTGGACTTATTTCCCATCTCAGACAAAGGACTGACTGCAGGCTCTGCTGTTCTCCCAACGTCACAGCAACGTTTTATACCATGAGGCCTTCTTACATTGCTGGATTAACTAAGCCAAATGCCTCAGTCTTCCATTTTACTTAACTTTCAGAAACTGTCGGCATGGATCACAGGAAAACATATAATTCCCTGAGAACCTATCCTGACTCCCCCCCAGAGAAACAGTTAATTCTTTTTTAAATAGGGTTCTGTAGGACTTTCCCCTAGTGCAGCTAACATGAGGAGGAAGTAAATGCTTAAATTGCATCTATTCAGGCATCGTTAAAACAGCATTTATCAGTTCGTTTGCAACACAGTTATGTATAAGCAGTGTGCTCTTGACCATATCAATGAAAGCCAGCAGAAACAGTCTTTAAAAATGATACATTCTTCATCCTAGGAAATGGATAATTTCAGTCCTAAAATATATTGGAAAACTGCTTTTCAGCAAGTCTGTTATATTAAATGGATTACTAGACCTAAAAAAACCCAAAACAAAACAA
>VYXC01003460.1:370676-376116 GCA_013397175.1 Platysteira castanea | reverse complement strand
AAAAAAAAAACACACCAAAAAACCCCCCAAACAAATTAATAACCCCCATGGAACAGATCCAGGACAGCCAAGATGATCGTATTTCACAGAAGAGGTTATCAGAAAACTGTCCTGTTGTCATAGACTTTGAAAAGCCTCCAGAAGACACTCATATTATAAAAGAGCACAGTGTTCTCATTTATAGAGGTAACCAGAGCAAGATACATCTTAATCATTCAAAAATTATACAGGGGGTGACAGATCAAAGTCAACTAAGGTAAAAGGTTTGAGGAATGAAGAAAATAGTTATTTTGCATATGGAAGTGACAACAATATTAGACAACGCAGGATTAAAGAAAGTTCTTTACAGTACTGGTTGAAAAACTATTGTTATTTTTAAAGTGTTTAAAGAAGTGGATAAAGTTTTATTTAAAAATGTATTAACCACCACACAGAGAAAAGTGTTGCATACTAGTTACAGACAACAAGAAAAACAATTGAACTCAAAATACAAAATTTGTATTCTCAAATACAATCTGTTCAGGCTTCACTTTCTGGTGGTTTTACTGCCAGAGAAAGTGATGGCAAAACGATTTTCCTGGGGAGATCCTTCAGTTTCCCAGACCAAAGTCCTTGAAAAGAAATAATCTATCTGTCTCTTTCCATCCACTAGGGCAAATCTTACCTCTTCAAACTGAACTACAGCAATACATTTCTTACAATCTCATTACAGCCTCACAAATTTTAATTCTCCCACTTACTTCTATGTGCTCCAACTGGCTCATCAACTGCCTATTTATTGTATCTCTCACCTCTTTACTGCAAGTCTATTACTGCTTAATTCCACATTCCCTACTTCAGTCCTACCCCAATGTTCTGAACTTTAAGTGAATTTACAGATACTCCACAAGGCAAGGAAAGAAAGGAAGAAAATAACCTTCAGCAGCTCTCAAAATAATCACAACACCACTGCTGTCACCATTATCTTTGTAGTGGTACAGCTACAGCTTTGTTACAGGTGGCACGGATTGGAAGATATGGTTTATAACTAAAACATTAGGTAGTTTTGGTAGAACTGTACCTTGTTTTGTCCTTGGACTTGGAAGCACTGAGCCCACTGAACTGACACAAATATACAGTGAAATCAATGCAACTGAGCACTGACTTACTGTGCACACACACAGCTGACCAAGCCACCTGAGAGTCACACCTCATGTGCTTCAAGATCAGTTTGTATAATATATACATATTGCATCCTCAGACATGAGCAGAAGTTCTTCAAATGCTATCCAGATATATCTTCTGAACAGAAAAAAATATCTGGAGTTGAATCTGGACATATGGGAGATGAAGACTAACACAGTCTGTGTGAGACTATCAGTTCTGGCGACCACAGAGTAATCCCTGCTCAACAGAAAATTTATGTCTGTGAACTTAAGAAGTAGTGTTAAATACATGCAGGTTTGTAGGACCGGAGATTTATTTTGTTTTATTTAGCACCAAGTACGTAAACAGTTTTTGCAGTGGTTCTAGTTGAGCATCACATTCTGAGCAATAAGTAGGCAAGCAGAAGGCCAAAACTAACACTAAATGGATTTAGTTTGAGGGACATTCTCTTAGCACAAAGTCTTGCTCCTGAACAGCCATTTCCTTTCACATTACTTATGACTATTAAAATTAGCTGACATCTTTCACAAAGTATTTAAAAAATAAATTCAGACCAGCTTTTCAGCCTCACATTAATTCAGGACAGCATGGTTCCTTGGATTTTTTTTTCCCTACTTGCAATGAAATAATATATAAAATGCATATATTATTTTTGTTATAGTAACGTTCATTTGATGCTATTTGAATGTAGGGAAAAAAGGTCAGGGCTTCTCAGTTTAAAGTACCTGAAGGAGCATTTGAGTTGCGCCAAGAACCAACAGAATTTTCAAAGTATAATGAACAATTTGAATGACATATTGGGATTTGAATGTTCAATACATTTTATTCTTAGAAGCAGTTAAAAATAAAATTTGTTTAAAACAGAAAGGAGAGAAGCAGCACATCTAAAAAACACACAGCCTAAAAGAATTCCCTAGAAGGAGAAATCTAAGGGATGCTTTCTGAAAGCAGGCCTAGAGAATGAGTAAAATAAGATTGAAATCTAAGAGAAGGCATGGATGGGACAAGAAGAGTATTTGGGGCAAGGAGGAGAAATGGTTTTGTTTTATCTCATTTCTACAGCGAAAAATCCAACAAAATCTATACCAGGTTATTTGAAATTTGTTATTTTTTGTGAAGTTTCCATTGACTTTTTTATTTTGCATTGTCAGTTGTCTCATATTCCTGAGCAACTGTATACAAGAGATTCAAATAAAAACTCTTTGAAACTGTATTTTGTAGCCCTGTACACCTCCTACCTCTTCAGCACAAGTAATTTTAACTCATAGAAAGTAGTCAAGAAAAGTCAAGAAGTCAAGAAAAACAAATCCAGAAGTTTTTCTAAGGGCAAAATCAAAACCTCTAGAACAGAAGGATGGTTGCAACACTGTCACCTTCTTCATCATCTCAGCTATCAGACAAATATATTGTACATCTACTTTTTCAACTAAGCCCCTCCCTAGCAAGCAAAGTGTAGTGCAAGCATAATAGCCTCCTATATTTAGATATTTGTGGGGTTTAGGTAGACATAGTGCTAATATTAAGGCTCCTAAAGCTTTAATTATAATTCTCTGAGTATGTTATAAACCTTGAAAGCAAACACCAATTAGTGGAGTCGACTATTTTTTGAGACTTGGCCCAGGAAAGAGGAAGCCTACACTAAACAGGGTAACAAAAATCAGGCTTTTTGACATTTGACATAAAGCAGTTAGGAAATGTGTAACAACTACAGCTGTTCCATGATTTAGAGGAACCATTTCTACAGCTATCTAAACACAGGATCCAAAAGGGACATTTTCCCATCTGCATGAAGGTTTAATCTGTCTGATCCATCGAAGAACCCCAGAAGCAGCCTGTAATAACCTCACTATTGCTTCTGAACAAAAGGGTACCACACACTCCAAAGTCTGAGGTGAGGTAGCTGATCAGAACTGAATACACAAAAGAAGCACACTGTCCTTTATAACCCCGCATTATTACAAGATGCTTGTGATGGACTTTTCTGTAACTATAACACACCATGACTGTCAAAAAATTATAGCTGAGTCAACAGCGATCCTTCAGTTCATTCATGGACTCCTGCGTTTCCAGCAGGCAGATTTTTTTCAAAAAAACAGTTTCATATAATGAAAAATGAAAATTCATGTCAACCAAGATAAATAATCTATTTTTTTCTGTATTTGCTGTTTTTTGGAAGGAATCAGGAACAGTTTTCAATTCTGTGTGTATATGAACTTCAATATATTTCCAGGAACAATAATATGAGAGTAATATTTAAGGCATTGTTGTTATGTCTCTTTCAGCTGAAAGGTAAAGAGCATATCCAGCCATACTCACAGGTACCAAAACAACTTTGATCAGTTACATAAAAAGCAGCTAAACAACTCCTGGATGTTGTACACCAACAATAACAGTAATAATATTAATTATATCAGCAAACATCGCTGAACACTGGATCAAGCCTAATGCTTTACTTTATCAAATCCTTCATCTTCATCATTGGATAAATATGTCAAATACATTAAAAGTATCACAAGTGTACTGGAGGATCACCAAGACCTCCAGCTACGGGATGAAAAGCAAACCATAGGCATTGTGTATATAACCACTGAGAAAACTGATCTCAGTCATCTGTTACCAAACCACAAAGCTTTACTCAACAGCCTCAAACTGACTGTGCAGTGTGGTTCTCATGAACACAAAACAGATCACGTAAAAGGAGAAGGCACTTCTATTCCTTAGCCATTTTTGTTATAAAACACTTTTTCGTAAAATGCATGGAGGTAGGAATTTTCAGTTCAAATCTCCAGTGTTGAAATTTCAACTGGAAATCCAAGGATTTTTTAACATGTCTCGGATCACAAAGCACCCGAGACATACTGGTCCAGTTTGAAGGTTAGATTTTGATTCCAAAGGTGCTGTGTGACATATTTTCTCAGTAAGTTGCTCAACATTATTTCTAGCCATGTTCCAAGACAGCATGATAAACCTGCTCTGGTACAGAGTGGGTCACCTTGACCTGATTCATCTCCTATTTCATTATAATGCTAAGTTAGAAAAGAGCACTTACACTTCCTCTCAAGATGAGTGAAGCTATTTACCAAATTGCTTATATAAATCTATTATTGCATTGTCTCAGAGAGCCTAAGGAACTAGAAAGTCCTGAAACAGCCAGTGAAAGGTCACCTTGAAATTTGAATTCTGTTTTCACACACTTGAGCATTACTCAATGGACTAAAATTCTGATCTTCCCTCTTTATTTACAGAACAGATCAATTGAAAATGAATAAACAACAGGTTCATGCCATGCCCAGAAGCTAAAGAAACTCAAATTTCTGCACTTAACAAATGAAGCAAGTTCCAAAATCAAAACATTCACACCAAATTCCTCTCCCTCTTTATAGAAAACTTTAGTTGCCTCCATTGGTCACAACCATGGCAGGAAGATCTGATGCAGATCCGTGAGTATAGAATTTCCAGACTATTTAGTACTTCGAGTACTAAATTTTCATAAATTTTTATAAAATCTACTATATACATTTTGTCAAACAATTTGTGGTATAAGCAAGGATTATAAGGAAGCAGCAAGGGTACATGCTCTGCCTGTTCTGTTCACAGCAGAGGGAAGCTGTTCTTCCTCTTCAAAGCCTGCCTACACAGCACTGCTCAGCTGCCATTTCTCTTTTGTGGCGCAGGGAAGAATTCCCTTCTGCTGGAATTCCCTTTTACTTATCACAATTTACCCATTAGCTTAGCTATGTTAAAAACTGCTACTGACCTTGTGATACATATTTTTTGTGTCTGCAGTTAAGAACTGAATTGCTCAGGAAACATAAATGGAGACATCATAACTACTATTACCCTCCTTTCCAACAACAAAGAATGACAGAAAGCTGTCAGCTGAGAGACTAAACTTGGCATTTTTTCAATCTTATTTGTTGTTAAAAGGAGACATTACAATTCAGCAAAGAAGTTCAAAACAGAACTTTGAGTAAAAGAGCAGCTAGATTTTGATGGTTTCAGTGGCAGGTGAAAAAAAGCAGTGTTTAGTTCTATCTCAGCCCAAGGCTAAAAACCTCAGATACCGATAGGATGGGATCCATTAAGCTGTTTCCAAGGTCAGCTACCGACAGATTTTTAGAAGCAACCAAGTTTAGCAAATAGGTCCCTTTTGGTTTTGATTCTAAAAGACAGTTGAGTACCAATACTGGAATATAGACAAAAGGCTTATCCTGAAGGGACTTCCACATCAATTTTTTCCTCTTTGCCCATCTTCAGACAATAGGATGGGGAATTTGTGATGGATTTATGGCTG
>VYXC01003460.1:365676-368176 GCA_013397175.1 Platysteira castanea | reverse complement strand
TACATGATACTACCAATAAAATACTTTAGCACATTAGTATACATAACAGTTTTGAGCCACATACGTGCATATATTGTACACTTAGCACATACAGTATACACACATACATGGTATAGTCTTTACCCTCATCCCTCCCACCACAACCTCAAATTTGACTGTTGAACTGCAAACCCCCTACCACATCACCAAGAGTAAGCATGCAATGTCCTAGATACTTCTTACTGCTGCTCTAAGTTAAATGTGGCGTGACATGCAAGATGCCTCCCCACAGTGCATAAACTTTATCTGATAGCAAATTTACTGCCCACTTTGAAAAGATAGAAAGATATTAAACATTTCTTTTAATTAAAGAGTTGAAATTCAGAAAGCTCTTATCCTTGACTAATGCAAGGCTGCAAGGGCAGACAGTTGTACTGGAGAAACACTGGGTGATACCTACAGCCTTGAAAACATCTTGCTGGTACTGTCTCAGACAGCTGCTTGCCCTACTACTTTCTAGATATGCCCCTGCTCAAGTGTGGCAGGAATATCCCTCCTTGTGAAAATAAAAGACTAACCAAATGCCTGCTAAACATCCAATATGCGATATCCAAATCACCAAGCATTTACTCATAACAAAGTCAGTTATTCTTGTATCCATTGTACTGTTACCTGACGCAGATTCCTGGTTACTTTCACATCATGCCAGGCATTGTCATTAAATTTCCCATTCACAGGTTCCACCAGCGCTTCAAAGGCCCCTGAGCCCAAATTAATGACCAAGGAAACAGCTCCATTTTTCAGTGCAAGATTGACATAATCAGCCGATTTTCCTGTGTGAAGCATCAGTCCGTTCCTCTGAAGTGTTTTAAACGACAGAGTTATTTCATCACTGCTACTCTGTATGGGGTTCTGAGATAAATCATAGCAGAAGTATTCTGATCCCTTGAATGTCGCAATATATTCTTCTTTTCCTGTCAAACAAAAGGAGAGAAATAAACAAATAAATCGCTGGCACTTAATTAAAGGCAACTTGCATGAATTATTTTCATAGCTAATTTAACAGTATTAGTGTAAGCACTGTATCGAAAAATAATTCATTTAAAACACTTAAAATCCATGAAGGAAGGAGATAAATGAGATTTACTGTGAACATATTTTTAACTATTTTCTAACAGAATTTTCATGTACATGATCAAACTCAGAAAATAAACTGCACCAGCTATTGAATTAATGCTATTTAAGCAATCTGATCTGAAACACATCTAAATATATAACATTCAGGAGAACATACAGACCAAGGCATTATTCTAGTCAAAACACAGATCTTTTCCTTCCCAACTGTCACTGAAATTATGATACCTCAAAAAGATTCAATAACCTAGATACTTCCAGTAGCTCTGGCTAAGGTCTTCAATAAACTAAAGCTACAAAGCATTCATTTAGGAATCCACCTTAGAGCTTTATATAGCACTGTGCCAGAGAGAGAGTTAACATGCATCACTAAATGAACAGGTTTTTTTTTTTCTGGGATGTACTTTTACTAGCTAGTATCTGCCACACAGGTTATTTTTCTTAGTTTATCCTGAAGGTGAAACACAAATAGCTGAGCTTTCATTCTCAGAAAATCAAGTATAACATATATGGAGGTTACATTTCCCCTAAAATCTTAGACATGAGCATCTACACTGACCTTACACTAGAAGTGTATAGATTTCAGAGCTACAAAAAGTCAGAAATTATCTGTTTAGCTAATAATAAGTTAGTAAAATCCCAATGAAAATCTGTAGGAGTTTATGCAGTGTAAGGATGAAAGTATAAAAACCTGAGGATATCAAATTTCATCCTTCTTGAGAATAAACTCAATCTCCAGGACAAAGCTGCATACATCACTGTGTTACCATTAAAACAAAACCAAAACATATGTGTAAATATATAGATAAAGGAAATAACAGCATGAAATTAAGAGACCAGTGAATGACAGAATATGAAAAAAGCAGGTGTGAGGACATAGATTTTTTGAGAAGTTCCTGGGTGTATTTGTCTTCTATTGTAGCCTATACACTAACATTGATCCTGGATATTCAAAATGCTTCTCTTTAGATAATAGAGCATGGTAAGTTCAGACACTATTACACAATACTTCAGATAAGGCACCAGACAATGATTGCATTTTGCTTTAACTTTGCTTTGTAATAAGAACATTAAAAATTATTAGTCTGTGTTTACTTGAAGTACTTTCTCTCAGATTTGATGCAGAATTCTTGGTGAGTTTTTGTTTTGGTTTTTTGTTATATGGGGGAAGGGGAGTTGAGGGGTTTTTTTGTGGCAACAGCCAAACCATACTAGACTACAAGGTAAAAAGCCCAAAATGACTTTATCAATTATGCTCTCTTCACAGCTCAAAGCAAGATTCAGCTGGAACTAACCCCGAGTGAAAGAAATCAGTTGGCTACAGGAAATCCACAGCTGGATTTCACAGCCTTGGCCTATTTTGTAAACAAATAGTTTTTTGGGGGAA
>VYXC01003460.1:281355-365612 GCA_013397175.1 Platysteira castanea | reverse complement strand
GTTGGCAGCACGTCTTCAGAAAAAAAAATCAAACTAAAACAGCCTCCAGCTTCATATTCAGCCACGCTCCTCTGTTTCAACACGCAGTTGGTCACGCACAGCGCACAGACCGCGCCCTGGCTTGGCCATTCACCACGCCCAGTAAATCTGCAGGAGCTGATGTATTCTCCAAGCCTTACACCTTCCAAATCAGTCCTACATGCAGAACACCACTGCACTGATAGCAACACAGCCTGGACCCTGGCACATTTCAGTAGAGGAGGAACACCTTGGCTTATGGAGCATAAAGGATTCACAAGCAGTGCATTTTCTGAGGTTTCAATGCACTCAGAGCAGCAGCCTGCAGGAATACCTTGCATCTCATTGAATGAATATTTAATAAAAACATGAAACACTCAAGAGCAAATTTATTTGCTATGGGTGCTTGCTGCACAGGCATATTAAAACAGCATGAATACCTACAACGGGGAGATGATAAAACAGATGCAGCAACCAGGTATGTGTAGTTTTGCCCCAATCATTTAATGACTATAACACAAAAAACCTGAAGGACATAAATGAATCAACGTGCAAAGTATTTATGACCGCGCATTATGCACTGTATGCACTGTATGCACACACTGTACACTAGATTTACTTCTGTAAAACCAGATCATTCACACAGACATAGATATGTATAGAAGCTAAATACATGCCAGGCCCTTTTTTTAAAAATTATTTCTAAACAAGAACCTGAAGAAGCAAGCAGGTCACCCAAGAAAAAACAGAGTAATTCTTCAAGCAGTACCCCTGCAGCATTCACTGTTAATTTTTGAACCCTCTCATTCCTTTCAGCTTTAATAATACAATCCATGATACTCATCAATGTCACCAAATTAAAATTTTAAACAAATTACTTATATTCACATCAAACTAGCATTCACTTGTTTAAAAACAGATTTGACATGAAAACAAAAATGCTAAAACTGAGCATAGTATTTTACTTCAGAGAAAAGATTTTGGTCAAAAAACCTGTTTGAACACTGTGGATAAAGACACTAGTTGCATGCTTTTACTATCAAACTATCTTTCCTGCTCACCTGCCAAACCAAAAATACCCATTATTTGCTATTTTCACATTGTTTCCATGCTGTGAATTCAAATATCACCTTCTATGACAATATTCTAGTTTGGCCAAGCTGCAAATTTTACAGAAATTATTTGAAAAGGGGGAAAAGTACAAATAAAATGTCTCCACACTTCTTCAGAGTAATTTGTTCCTCACAAAAAATTAAACCTCCCTCTTATGATCACTTGGCTGAAACCTCAAACACCTTTGCCCTCAATCTAGCACTGATATTTGGGAAATGATTGGGCACTGCAACTCCAACTCTGCCTTGCCACACCCAGTTCTGAAATGGGAAGATGGAGGTAAAAGAGCCCCAGGTCTGCCACAGACTAGCAAAGATTCAGGAAAACCAAGAGGAGGAAATCAGGTTACAAATCTTTTTTGTGCATTGTTATTGAAAACCAGACTTTTTTAGCACACATACAGCTGGAGGTACCTAAGTCAAAATGTTTCAGCAAAGGACAGAAAAGCCACTGAACAATATTGGTAATCAAACCTGTATCAACTTTTGAATATCAAGAAGATATGGTATTTTACTCTTGATATGAAAGCATGTATTTAGAACGGACATTTTTTTTAAAAAAATACATATATAAACCATTCAAATATTTTATGTGAAAAAACCCAGTCATAATCTGTTGCTACACTACATACCAAATTTTTTGTTGATCCTTTAAGCAAATTAAGAACAGGCTTCATTAATAACCAGTTGTGTAAACTGCTGGTTGTTTGTTTATTTTTTCAAATTATCACTTAATGACACTTAGAGAAACCATTAAAAATGCATGGCAGTCATTCTAGCCAGTATGAAGTGTTGCACTTCATTTAATGATTAAAATGTAATTACCTGCACAGAAAAGCACAAGATAATAAGAACACCATAAGGGAGTTTAACATGTTTTTATTCTGAATTTTGAGCTCTGTAAATTGTTGTATATTATGGCAGTGAAAGTGTGCAACTACAGAATGACACGACCTGTTTGTGTCACAGGAAGAATTTAAACAAGAGAAACGCTCTGTTAAAGCACCTGTTGGTGTAGAAAGGGTTTGTTTCTTTGCCCCATTGAAGTCAACAACAGTTTTAATTTTTAGTTCTTCAGAGGCTGATTTAGGCCCTTAGTCTGATAAAACATACAGAAGAAATACTTCCATGGGCCTTAGCAGATTTTACAATCCTACATAAGCACTGTGCTGAGTTTTATGGCACATCCACCCATTTCACTGGCAGTTTTACATCATAAACTAGGCCTGGCTGATTCCATAATGATTTGATCATGTGTCCATGCCTGATTTAAATCACACACATAGGACTAGATGCTCTGATCTTAATAAGTACTAATAATAATGGGACCACAGACAAAAGAAATAAAATTGTAGCAGGAGTAAATCAAATCTGTTTGGTGATAGCTGCAATGTTCCCTTACATAAGAAGAATCCAAAACTTTATTAACTAAACCCCAACAACCCATGTGACAAACCTATCTACTATTACCCAACAAAATCTGGTAGAGTGCTGTCAATTTATGTGTCTGCCAAAATAACTACTGTCAAAGAAAATAAGCTGACACCGCTGATACTCTACTTCTAAGAGTCAAGTTCCTTCTCTACAATCTTCAAAACATTAAATGTGTTCTGAATAAATAAATTATGCCAAACCAGAGTCTAGTATGTTCCCAGATGTACTGTTTAGTGCTCCATTTTACAACAATTTAAAATTCAAACATTTATCCGCTACACCATCAACTTATTTATAAAGTCTTTCTGAAAAAGTAATGCAGCTTGGGAAAACTACACTAACACAGCATGTAGACAAAACCATTAACAAGAACGACTGATAGAATAAAACCAGACAGATTGAACTGCTACTTCTGTGGCAAACTTTGCAATAACAGCAAACTAATGGCTTGCCATTCCATACAACAGAAATGTTCTCCACATGAGGTGTGCACCACTGAACCTGGAATGGTCTCAGGATGCACCATGCATATTCTCAGCACACTGCTCATTTAGGAAGCCAGCCTTTACCCTTCCATTAATACATCACTCTTTTTATCTTAAGATGAAAAATTACAAAGACTATAAAGTCATTCTCACAATGTTATGCAGAATTTGACCATTTTTTGATTGCCAGTAACATAATAAAGGCTGACCAAATTGCATATAGAAAAAAATTACAGGCATTCAAAGAAGAAGCCAAAACATTACTGCCTAATTAACAAATTTAGGACTTAAGTATGAAACCAACAAAAATGATGGAATTATGATAAACCCTAAGAAATTCATTCTGAGAGAATGCAGAGGGTCTACTTTATCAGTTATGGTTGAGTTAATTTTTACAAGTACTGCTGCTGTTATACACTAGCAGTTTTCTGTTCTTATCTCTTGTAAATAACTTTTTTTTAACAGAATAATCTTCCATGCTTCCCTTCACTTCTCATAATCTTTCTTTTCTTTTCCAGAAACTATACTCCTTGCTCTCTAAACAAGTCTCCACAGAAAATTCCAAGGAAGCAATTCAGAGAAAAAAATCAGATACATGATCCCAAATCCACAGCTGAGAAATATCTACCTGTTTATTTCCTTCTTTATTTTATGCTCCCTTCCCCCTCCAGTAAGTACAAATGTCTGTGTCCCTTCCCTTTTTGAGGGAATAAGTCCATTATGAGGTAACCATGACTAGCCTAACATGAGAACAAAACCAGAGAGGTTATTTAAGACCACAAGCAATTTATTCTGAAGGACTGAGAAATTACTTCTCAAGGGCTTCTTATTGTTGTTGTTTTAAATGATCCTTTTGTAAAAAAAAAAAAGAAAGAAAAAAAAGAAAAAAAAAGAAAATGCTGCAGAAGTGTCTATTCTTTCCAAAGATTCAGAGATCTGGTGAACCAATTCAAGCTTTTCTCCGGCAGAAAATGTTCCACTCAAAACCACGACAAAGTAAAACTTTGGTTACTTGCTACAATCACCAAGTGCTTTGGACTGCCATAGTCTCTGTTCATGACATCATACTATCAGAACATGCTTTATCTCAAAAAACACACTGCACCTGGGATCCTGGGCACCAAAGGCTCCACTACTGGTGTCCAACATAAAAGTAAAACTAGTATGCATTTAAGTTAAATGAGGTGCAAAGAAAAATTCTACCTGCCAAGGAAAATTTAACAGCATAACTGATACAAAGTCAGGTATAATATCATGCAAAGAAACTTGGAAAAGTTTTCCAGCTCCTGTTTTGTTGTACACACAATCATTAAATCAGTAACCAACTACAAGAAGTACAAACCTCTGAAGTATGAGCCTCTGATCCCTTCCCACCCTCCCAGATTAGAATAAAATTATGATTGTTGCTACTCATGATAAATGACTTACAGGGAACACTAGATAAGTGATAAATTACTCCATTTTGCTAAACAGTCATTTGAATTCATTACTAAAATGGCTACACCATGCAATTTCCTCACTAATTTTCATGTCCTTTTATTTAATCACACAGAGTATGCACTTCAAAAGTAGCTTTGCAGTTGGGGAGGGAGAGGAAAGCAAGCAGGAGTTTTCAGGAAAGGTGCCCTCTCAGTGTACATTAAATACTAAACTGCTAGAAGGTGAAAATAAGAGAACCTTTTTCCAATTAACCATTGCATCATTAATAAGTAGATTACAGTGTCCTGCACTTTATATCTTAGTGATAATGCCTCTTTTATAATTACTCAAAACCCCGAAGTTTGAAATCATGATTTTAAAGGCATTCTTGTTAAATTAAGAATAAACTGCAAAATGTCAAATAGTCTCATATCACTTCTACACTCACAGGAGAAACTGCTATTACTCAGGCTTACTGTTGCCTTAAAACTCAATTATGACTTTTGGTAAGAAGTTGGGAAATTAAGGCAGCACTATACCAACAAATAAATACAGGCTTCAGTTTCTGCAACAAGATAAAAAACTGTGCTGGACAACTTTCCAAAGGCCTTTTCCAGGCCTCAAGGTTTCCACTGACTTTACAGCTCAACTGCAAAATGCAGATTTCTAGCTTTCAAAAGATCAAAAACACACATTTTCAGTGTCAGATGGCTTACCGAATTGGTAGAAAGACTGATACAATAGGAAAAAAATAGTATTTTTAGTTTTACTACCTGTAACTATATAACTTGTGCAAATGCAAGTTTCAGAATTAATCTGCTTTGAGTGATAAAACAGGAAAGGTAAATTCTTCCTCTGCAGCCTAGGCTTGCTCTCTTCTGCTTGTATTTTACACAGAGGAGAGCTGCACAAAGAACAAATGCAGTTGCTCTTGCAAAAATTGAAAGCAGTCTCTGTTCTGGACAAAAATCCATTTTCTGAACTGCTCCTTGAATGAAGCAGTAGCATCTTACCCCTTACTGAGGGTTTTCCAAATGACTTGCATTCATTTTTCATTGTCCTAAATAAAAATATGGAATAGGAAAAGAAAGAAAACTTTTTTTGACTTTGTTGATATTACATCTAATCACATTTCAAACAAAAGAATAAGGAAGAAAACAATCTCTAAACTAACACATTATATGAATTTGTCATAACATGTAGAAAGAGTTAATGAGTTAAATGATCTGATAAGGAACAGTTTCAAAGCTAATAAGAAACTTCTGAGACATCAGCTGAATACCTCTCTTATGGCACCACGCAGCACTAGAGGATTAGTGCAGCATGTCCTGGGGTTTGGATGCAATAAAAAACAACAAGCAATTTTCTAGTCCTAATTAACTCCTGTTAAAAGAAGCCCTTTGTAGCAATAAGCTTTCCAGAGATGCAGAGGGAATGCCACTGCAATGGTATTATGGACACGATGAGCCACTGCTGTAAAACCAGTTTTGCACTTGCCTCAGAGAATATGTAGCATTTGACTCAGTAAAAAGAGCTGCAGCATGGTTTTGAAAAAGGTAAAACCAAATACCTTCCAGAAGGGATTAACAAAACCATCACTCTTTTCTTCTGTCTGTGCATAATGTTTGTATCATTGAAGGAATGTCTACATGAAAACATTTGGGAAAAGTCTGTTGGATCTCTGTGTTAGTCTTCAAAACATGTTTGGAATAAGCTATTTATAACTCTTGGTCTTCCTATAAACATGAGAAATTTAATATGAAAACAGTTGTTTTATTACATCTTCCAGCCTGTTGAGGATACTCTCATTTAATAAAGATTTTTCATATGTAAAACAAAGAAATATATTTCCAAGTTACTGAGCATACAAGGAATACACTCCATGAAAGGATCCTACAGCAGCAAAGGGGATCTGAGGAGCTAAAGTCTCAGCAGAAGAAATCTGCTGTTCAAAATAACGAGCAGAGAGATGTGCTGATGGCCTGTTGCTACACTAGAAATGTTTGATCTAAACAAGCCATGCCTAATATCTGTTTGCAACCCTGCCTCTTTGAATACAGTGAAAGGCCTTACTGTGTCAGCTACAAAGAGTAAAAGAACTCTTTTTTATTGATTAGTTCTGGATATAGAAGAACCTCAAAACTTCTTAAAGGCAGACCATTAGTCAAAAATACTCTTTGAGCTTCATCATTTTAATTCATTGTCACATGGAATATAAGTCAGCCAAAACTGTATTTTTTAACATAGGGCTTCATATAAGAAGTAGCATCAGGACCAATAATTGTGATGTATTTGATATTTCTTTCGGCACCCTGGAATTACTTTCAGCCACCATCAGTACCTAGGTCAGGTGTTCAAATGAGCTATGGGATCAGAAAGGTTATTATTAAAAATTAACATGAGAGTTATAAGAAATTAAATATATTTTTGGAAACAGTTTTGTCTTCCAAAGGATTAAAAAGGTAGAAGAATTTTCATTTAGTGAGCAAAAGAATAGTTCCAATTTAAATTGTTTTAAATAATTGTATTGAACTCTAATGACTAATAAACGTCATTAAAAATTCAGATAACCTTCCTTCAAATGTTAAATTGATTAATGATCACTACAATGACTAATGATATTTTACCTTTATGAATGTAACTGATGGACAAAGCACTAAGGACAACACAAACATTTAATCTGAGCGCAGCACAGACCTTTAGTGAATTGGGCTAAGAACAGATAACATTCTGCTCTGGAAAGAAGAATCAACTATGTGTCAAGTGTTAAAAAAATAAATGTGTATTTTAAAATGGAGGCAAATTAAAAAAAATATTAGCAACTATCTGTATAACAGGGATTCTGGTCAAGGTCATGGCAATAAAAGCAGCTGAACTGTCTGTACTTTACAGAGAAAAATACCCACAGGTATTTACACAGAACTGCAACCACCTGCATATGTATGGTAAGGAACATCCAAGGGCAAATGCAGAATCAGGAAATGATTATTTAAAAATTCAGAATAAACACTCAAAAGGACTTTCCAACACACAAAAAAAACCTTGATGGATAGGATAGTGCTGTTACCACGTCTTCAGGCTGCGACATACCTTCCTAGAAATATTTTGACCTATTACTTTCAGGTTTTTTCCCCTGTTGTTTCAAAGCTGCCCTCCACTCTCTTCTTCCCTGTATCTTAGTTTTTCTCCTTCAGAGACCTTTCTTACTGCACTGCAGTTCCTGCTGAGAGGCAAAGGTTGGCTAAGCCATATGCTGGTCAGTGTTCTCACTAAGCAGCAGCCACTGGTAATCTCCAATCACATCTGAAGATCAGAATAAGCCCTACTAATAAAAAACTCTCACATATCTATTTGTATTTTGTGTGCAGCAGTCAGATAAAAGAATATATAAAAACAGGGACATGTTAAGGATAGGGGAAAAGGCAAACTGAATTCAAACTAATTTAACACATTTTATTCTGGAAAAAAAACTAAAGCTTCATGAAATTTACAGAAGTGTGACAGATTATATTTTACACTGATGTATTTTAGCTATTTTTTGCTTTTCTGGCACTATTATTTGTTCCTAAATTAACACTCACTTTCCAGGACAATAATCAAAAAGCAAAACTACCACTATTTTTGTAATGGTTTGACAGGATACAACTGTTTTTCATACTCCTTCTTCTCCCTGCCCCAAATCAAAGTTTAGGTCATGATATTTCAAAACACACAAGATGTTGAAGAAAGAGCACTGTCCACATAAGCAAGAGCCTATGTCTGAAAGTAACACCAGGGTTTTGTGTAAATAACAACCAGAGATATTCAGATGGTAATTTCACACGTGGCAGTCTCAAAATCTGATTTATCTGATTGCAAATAAAATACGTAAGTAAGGTTTTTGTGTTAATAATCACAGATAGCTATCCATGCAATATACATCAAGTTTTAAAGGAGTAGTAGCAGCTACATAATAAAGAGTTTTGAGAAAAAAGTGTTGCCGAAATAAGTCATTTGCACTACAAAGCCACTTCATGTAACAAACCTGCTTATGGACATGCCAATTCTGTAGCATGGAAAAGCTTCTTAAATACATAGCAAGACATCAATGAAATATTAAAGCTCTGAAACCTATTCCCTCACACCTTTTTCCATGATTGTCTAAAGCTTACTCCCATAACATGATGAAGGAGGATACAATTCAAAGAAATTTGATGGATACCTCAACGTGTTTCAAGCAACAACTGTAAGTTGTTAAATGAGATAATTCTTGCTATGACTTCACAGAATCACAGAATGGGTCAACCTGGAAGAGACCACAGTGGGACATCTGGTCCGACCTCCCTGCTCAAGCAGGGTCATCCCAGAGCACATGGCACAGGATTGTGTCCAGATGGTTCTGGAATATGTCCAGTGAGGGAGATTCCACACCTTCTCTGAGTAATCTGTCCCAGTGCCTGGTCACCTGCACAGCACAGTTCTTCCTCATGTTCAGGTGGAATTTCCTATGCATCAGTTCCTGCCCATTGCCTCTTGTCCTATTGAGTAGAGCCTGGTCCATCCTCTGACGCATCTCTTCAGACACATTGATGAGGTCCCCTCTGTCATCTGTTCTCAAGGCAGAACAGCCCCAGCTCCCTCAGCCTTTCCTCAGAAGAGAGGTTCTCCAGACCCCTGACCAACTTAGTAGCTCTCCACTGGACCTGCTGCAGCAGCTCCATGTCTCTCTTGCTCTGAAGAGCCCAGAACTGGACACAGCAGTGCAGATGTGCCTCACCAGGGCTGAGCAGAGGGGCAGGATCACCTCCCTTGACCTTCTGGCAGTGGTCTTCCTAATGCACCCCAGGACACCTTTGGCCTTCTTGGCTACAAGGACACACTGCTGGCTCAGGGACAGCTTGCTGTCCACCAGGACTCCTAGGTCCTTCTCTGCAGCATTTCTTATTCTTTTCAACACATACTAGGGCTTGACAACATTCACTCTTAAACAAAGTTTAACAGTGCTCTAACACACTTCCAGTAAATTCCAGTAAGCTATAAAAAAATAAGGCTTTCAAGATTTACCCTTGATACCAATTTTTCTTTTAAATGAGACTTTCAAAAACTGATAAGCAGGTTTCTTGGCCTGATCATAGCTTTAAAACTATATGTGCTCTGATTTATTTTCAACTGTGAATATATAAAAAGAGCTATGTCTAGATTTATATTTAAAGGACCATTTTAGGCATGTATTTCAAAAATATAAGATTTTTAACTCTCTCCAAGTCTTATTATCAAATCTGTGAAAATCCAAGAAAACTTCTGCAAGTAGCAAAATAATTAGTATTATATATGCTATACATTTAGTTTTTTGAAGACTGACTAGCCCCTTCCCCATTAATTCAGTATTATCTCCCGATCCTTATTTTTTTAGAAGCCATAAGTCTTTGAAACGGCTTGATAAGGAAGCCTCCCTACTGAGATTACCAATAGCCTTTTTATAGAAGCCTGCAAGAACACTGTAAAAGCAAAAGAAGATTAGCACAGTATAAAAATAATTGGACTCTAGTGCTGTATTGATATTTTAGAGGAAAGATTTGCTGTCATGACTGGGTCAAGTTATCTGCTGGTAAATTCCACTGAAGACAGCACATTTGCACCACTGGTACTTTATCCTGCTCTTTATGTAATAAATATGTCTAAGAAGGTGAGATACTTAGAGTGTCATAGATAATTTGACATATGTGCCTCATTGCATGGATCTAACATAAATTTTAAGAACTCATTTCTCAGGTAATGGAAAGGGTAAAAAAAAGATGCACATAGAAAGAGTGACACTGTCAGAGATACTGCCTCATTTTAGAAACATTAGGTATTAAGAAGTAATTTCACCTCTTCAGGAACTTGTCTAAAATAACTGCTTAAAATACTTCAATATTTATTATTACTGCTTAAGAGCTTAGCATTATTTACAGCCTCATGCCCTACAGATATGAAATAAAAACAAGCTTATAATCATCCAAAGAACACTTACAGAAGAAAACACAATCGAAAAAATAATTTAACATATCTTACAAAGGATAATCAAAAGAGAAAAGGTGTGACACTCTACTGACAAGCACATTACATAAATTTCACGTTTGGATATTCTTACTTCTACAAGAATCTAATCTGGATTCAGATTCAGATTCAGTCTAAAGTTTTGCTATGTTTCAAGGCACTAAGATTGGGTTCACCACAGCTCCTGGTACTCCACTAAGCTGTCAGCTGGAGAGGGCAGGGAAAGAAGCAATGGAGTCTGTATCCTCGCACCAAATGTTCTGGCAACTGACATCTGTTTTCCACAAATTTCCATCTCCTAACCAGGGTGGAAAAAATGCAAGACTGAAGCCTGTGTCAACAGCAGCAGGAACCACAGGCTGGTTCCTCCTGCACAGCTTGAGCATGACTGCTGGTCCCACACTAAACCACACAGGGACCAGGAGCAAGGTCTATAACCGGACTGACTATTCATACACGAATAGTGTTGCATAGAAAAAATGCTATGCAAACTTTCTATGTAATAAATCCCTTCTTTTCTCCTCAGAAAAAAAAAAGAAAGGTATTTTTTTTTTCCCTCTACAGTATACAGTAACTGAAATTTTGCTTCAAATAATAATTTGAACACCAATGCTCTTGGTGTTCAGCAGCCTCCATTTTTTTCTCTCCTACCTGTGCTTCATAGGTCTCCTGTAATTACCCATCAGCTGTTTAGCTGCACAGCCCCAGGGGCTGCTTAGATTTTACATTTATTACATTAGGAAAATGCCATCGTGCCATAGCCAGAGTGACAGGATCAATATACAGAAAATGCTTGCACTCTGAGTTGCACAGGCTATTAATTCAACCTTCTTCTACAACCCTACTGTTTCCTTTGTGTTGCTGAATATAGTTTTGCTTTTCTAAAGTTCCTCCTCATTTTATAGCACCCCGAGAAAATAAGTAAAGCCTTTTATGCACAATACAGCAGATATTTGATTCTGAGTACATGTCATTACACTTCTAAAGCTATTTGATTACTACTCTGGATACATTCAAATAAATTAGAATTTAAGAGTTCTTGACAAAACACACTAGCATTCATCATCAGGTCAGTTATTATGTTCACAAAATTATTTAAACCTTTCTGAACTTTCAGGAGAGGGAATTACTGCATCTGTGAAGAAATCATCCTGTAATTATTATCTATATTTCTCCCCAAGGCTCCTACACCCTACAGATTTCCTAAGAGTTTGGATTCAAAACTAATAGGAAGCTGCGTTAAAAGTATTTTAGAATCCCGCCCATCAATTCTATTGTTGAGGTAACATTATATCACAGTATTCAAATGAAAGAGTGGTACAGATATAAACAGTTTAAAATTAAAGGCATGCACATCATTAAGAATTCTGCTTAATTAAGTTAGAAATTTGCAGACTAGCAGTCCATTCTTTCTTAATTCTCTTCTATCCAAGTTCATTGTCATTGGATTCCTAAACTGGAATTTAGAGGTAAAACACAATTTAACTGGAGGATAACTTAATTATTTTATTATTCCAGGATTATTTGTTTGTACATTAGTCTGGGGCTATGGAGACAATATGCCCACTGAAGTATTTCCATCTCATAAGCAAAAGCAGGCAACATTCATCAGTCTGTTAGCCATGAAATTAGGAATGTTTGATGTATCCAAGGGCAGCTCCTGCAGCTCTCATTTCTCCTGCTACACCCCTCTCAGTTATTTCCCTACTCTCCCAATACTGACTTATAAGCAACTTTTCCATGCTGCCATACAAGAAACACAGACTAATTTAAGCAGCTTCAGGCTCCCCATTTTTATTTTCTATCCTCATCTTCCACTTTTTAAGGCTTTTTGCACAAGCACAAAGAAAAACCGAACAGCAACCTGCCCTTAGAATACTGTAACACAAACAGAACTTTTCTTCACCCATCCTGCTGTGGTTCCTCTGTCAAGTGGATGCCTAGCCCAGGAAATTAGCCATTAAATGACTAAATTCATTTGCCCCTGCATTGGAAAAGAACTGCTTCAGAAGAAAGGAAAACTGCAGCTAAAGATTCTATTGAAACTCAGGCGTTTACCATGTATTTCCAAACTGTTTTCAAGACAAGGTGCACCTTGACCCATTTCTGGTGGTGCAATAGTCAGCATCCAGATATTTCTCCCTGGCTAGTGAGTACTGCCAGGACAAAATAACTTTTAATATTCCTTGGCTTCTCTTAAGACTCATAAAATGACATTAAATCTTCCTCTCAATTCCATCAATTTTTCAAGCCCAGAATTATGTTTGGAAAAGCACATTTTCATTCTCTTAACACTCTACTAATTTTGTAGAGTAACTTTCAGATGATCTACTACATCCTGTGCTTACTCACTTCAGCCCAGCACTTGTTTTTTCCTACAGGCACAGCTGACCACAGATAATGATCTATGAACCAAACAAACCCCAAATCCTCAAGTGGGCAGATGCAGGATAATTCTGTGTTTTGGCTGCTATACACCCACAGCTTTCTCTCATTAATTGAGCTGCAACTTGGGTAGTGACCCAATTTTTGCTGTATCTTTTATTGTTAGAACAAAAGCAATTATGAACAGCTCCCAACAAAGTTAAGTCTTTTTCACATTTTTCTTAAAACACCCTGCTCAGTCCTGATACACTTAAATTTAATTCAGTCTCTGTAGACCTCCCAATGCCTTGAATGTACACAGATGAATGCAGAAAGATTAAACATTTTCTTACTGTGACCTACAACAATGTGCTGAAACTTTAATTATTATGTTAATTCAGGCATTGGGCCCAGTGGATTTATTATATCCCAGAAGCTAATACAATCTACTCTGAAGTGAGATGCAGGCATTAGCTGCATCTAAGAATTTTGTGTACAAATATTTAGGCTGCGTAACAACTACACACTAAAACTAATCTTAAAATCTAATCCTAATTTTGGGGCTTTTTTCCTCAAGTAGGTGTCTAGTTTCTTGCAAAGCATCTGAAAATGTGGCTTCTTGTAGGAACAAAAGTTTGTGTCTTGGAAAAACACTATCATCCCCAAATTCCAGGCTTTTGAAGCAAGACTGGTATTTACTAGATTTAAAAAAATATATTATTATACTTATGTGGACTACCATCACAGGATAACATTGAGGAAAAAAACCCCAACCAACAACTCTTTTTTACCACTGCAGGACATGATCAGGTACATTCCACACTGTTTTAGAACAAGAATATCTAACCTCCAAATATTTCATTTGGAATAAAGATAGCTTATATATCTAAGACAACATCAGTCACTGAAAATTAAAGTTTGACCTTTTCCCTAATAGACAATACAAATGTTTCTGATCATCTATCCCTCACATCAAATATAGTTTTGCATCATTCACCAAGAAAAAACACCTACTGCTTTCTTTTTTTAATTATCTCCTGTCTCAGCCAATATTTTTTCTTATTTCCCATTAACAACATGATTGACAAAAATGAAATTCATATTTTAAATAGTTTTGAAAAGAAAAAGAAAGGTGGAGAAACGAGATGGAGTGAACTTGCCAGTGGAACTTTGTAAAACCAGTGGAACTTTGCTGACTACATGAACACTTTTTAAGCAAGGGAGCCGGAGGTAGCTCATATAGGGTTATTTTTCCTTGGTTTTCTACATCAGAGCATTTCCTATTGTAGTATCACAAAAGTACCTGTGTTGTAATTAGAAGCAATGTGGTTTTCATCAAAAGAATATTTAAATAAAATGTTTAATATATTAAAGGCAAGCAGGAATCAATAAAAACTTTCAGGCTTTATACTGCCAAGCCAGGGATTTTGTCCTATGCTCATTTTTGATTATAAATTTTAATTGCTTACCAATATATTGCCTTGATAACCATCACAAAGATAATTCCATATTACCAGCTATAAAGCTTTATGTTCCAAATAGTGTAAAGAAAAAAAAGCTACAAAGGAATTCTTCTATCAATATTTTCCCAAGTTATGTAAATAAAGATGCTTGATGTTAAAGACCACGAATACCTCAAGTATATCTTCGTATTTTTTTTATGCAACGTGCCCGCAAGAATATTTATATCCTGTATTACATTAAATATGTTCCCACAGCAAGATCCCACATTCAAGGTATTCTTACACATTTCTACTTTATTCAAGTCTTACACTTAGACTCATATCTCTCATATGAAAATAAGAGGCTTAATAAAGCACAGCTCTAATAAAAGCCTGATTATGTTTTGGGTTTTTTTTTTCCTTAAAATCTCCAAGATCTGAACTGGATCACACTACAAATATAACATTTGAACTTTAATTTATTATATGAATGTAATTTAATTGCCATTTGTTTGTATAGGATATGTATACAAATATAGATATACATCTGTAGATAGTATTCCCTGGTTATGAACTTTTTAATTTTAATTAAATTAGTTGCTTCCTCTCCATTTCAGTAATTTTTTTAGATATCCACATTAAAAAATATTCAAACTATTTTGAAAAAGATTTTTCAAAATGTACAAGATCATCTGATAAACTATGTCCATTTTTCCTTCTTGCTCAAAACCAAACACTTTTTTTCTAGATAGTGAAAAAAAGGTGCTTTTTTCCACAGCTAAAGAAAGTTCAAAGTTACTATGGTAACTGAACAAAAAGTCACTAAATACTTTCTGCTAAAGGCCTTTATAGTATATAAAAAGTACATTCAGTTGGAGGCATTGGAAAATCTTTTATGGTTATTTTAAATACACAGAACTAGCAAATTCAGTGGTGATTATTATGAACAAATGTTAAAAGTACCCATCTTGGTTATTTTTGCAGTAAGGTGCACCACTGAGCCTGGTTAATTAAAGGTCAAGTGCTCTAAATTGCATAAAAGAAAACTGGAAAGCCTTGTCTTGTACAAACCTTGTTATACTAAGTTTTCTCAGCTAAGTATTTTGTTGTTGGACAAAAAGATAATTTAAGCAAAGTATTCATTATATCTCAAATGAAGCAACTCAGCTCATTTCTTGCCTGAGTCTGACAACTTAATGCAGCAAGTTAGGAAAAAATCAGCTATGCCATGAGATGTGTGAGAAAATACAGCCCCTCTTTTACATTGTTGAACATACCCCATATATATATATACACATAAAAGCCCCATATATTTCTAATTTTATCTTGGAAGGTATGCTAGAGTATTAGTACATTCCTATATTAGCTATAACTAATTTAAAATAATTAATTGGATAATATTATACTCATAGTTCTCAAGGCTCAGACCCCAAACTTTCACTGGCATTCCTAGGCATAGGGATGCCACCCTTCACATGGGGCTGAGTAATTCAGGAGAACTGATATTTTAATGAACTAAGTTCTTAACCATTCCCTGTTGCTGATAAATTGTGTTATTCTACTCTATTCAGGGCAGTCATTGAGCAATTCAGTGCCTTGAAAGGAAGACAGGCTGAAATTTGATTAAGCACTTAAATTTACTCTGAGATTTACTCAGACCATTAACCAGCAAAGAAGGCATGAACAACTTTATTCTGTCCTTCACTACACATGCTTTTATTCCTATGTCTTTCTACCAGTTGTATAAGTAGTTCTTATTCATTTTCCGAGGTCTCACTATAGGAGGCCAAAGCCTGCAAAGTCATTCAGGAAATTTCAATTATAAATAAGTATGTGGCTCAGAGAACAAAATCTCACACTGGTATGCTTGCCACTGATTTCTTTAAAAGAGTAAAATAACCACATGCTTTTACTCTACATCCCGTCAGTCTTTGCACTTCACATACAGGCCTTGTAAATTTACACCTTGTGTTAGGATGGACCCTAGAGCACTTTGCTAATTAATTTAGGGCTGTATTTTAAGAGACATGTAGTATACTGCCATAAGCCTTTCACTGAAGTCGGGTAAAGATGAAAGGATGTTTCAATCAGCCTACAGTTTTAAAAATCTGTGGTAATTTTGGTCCTAGTTTCAAGATCTTTCAGAGTTATACAGCAGTAGTGCCCAGCGTTTGCAGTATATGATGACACACAAGAACGTCACCTCACCTAAGAAAAAACTTCCGAATTCTGCAGTTAGTCACCCTGTGGCATGTTTTAAGTGAGTACACACTAACTTACTTTAGAGTATTAGTGTGGATTTATCTTCCTGCTGAGCAGAAAGATGTGAAATACCAACTGCAAGGGCACTGCAGTCATATGAGAGTTGCAACAAAACCTCTCATATACAAAGGTTTATATTTTGAAGATTTGAGGTTGAAGATTTATCTTCTCTATTCCCTAGAATAACNGACAGGAAAAGGGAGAATGTGTTTAAAGGAGAAGAGATATTTGGAAGAATTCCTTTACTCTCAGGGTGGTGAGGCACTGGCACAGGCTGCTCTAGAAAAGTTGTGGATGCCCTATCCCTGGCAGTGTTCCAAGCCAGCCTGGATGAGGCTCTGAGCAACCTGGTCTAGCGGGTGGCATCCCAGCCCATGATAGAGGGGTTAGAACTAGGTGATTCTTGAAGTCTCTTTGAACCCAAACCATTCTATGATTCTAGGTTTTGGTAATTTATCAATCCTGAAACAGTTAACATCTGGGCATTTCAGTATTTCTTTTTTACACTACACCTAGTTATTATCAGAGCAGATGGGAACATACTGAGGGGGTAGTTTATGTGCCACACCACATCTTGTGGTTCTATTTATTTAATAATCCAGACTTGGGACCCATCTGGACCACTTAGAGCTTCATATTAGAGTCCATGTCCCCTGCTTTATTTCCTCCTTATATGTTATGAGGGAGGAGAAGAGATGGCACATACCTAGTTCTCACCCAGCATGGAGTTAAAATAGGACTGAATCACCCACCTAGACCCAGTCACTGACAACTATTTCCAGTTCCCAAAGTTTAGACATCAAGTTTATTTGTAAAATATTAGTCATATAAAACAATATTTTCTAATAATTTTCTACTGTCTTCCCCTCCAAAGATATCCTACATGCATCAAATGCACTAAACTTAAGAACTGAATTCAAACTCTGTAATTTATTCTCAGCACTTTGCATTTCACTTAGATTTGAAAATGACAAGCTGTTGGTCCAATTTTTGTCAACATGTTTTTAATTAGTTCTGAATTTATGACAATTAAAGCTTACTGTTGCTTTTAAAATGAAGTTACTGAATTTGCCTTAATTTGTTTTCATTGCTCAGCAATGTGTGCATTTTAATTCACTATGGAAATATTCCATCCTCTCTTCTTTCTGTAGGGAAGACTCTACCATCAACAATATCATCATTTTTTTCCCATGAAAATTATTGACTAGAAAATAAGACTGAAAACATCTTTTGGGAATGCTGGCCATGCTCCACATTTGACTGGCTCCATCTGTATATCAGCTGACTCAAAGAACCCAATGCGTTCCAAATCTTTTTTGTGGGGGGAAAAAAAAAAAAAAAGAGGAAAATGAAATATTGCACCATAACACTGATTTTATATTTCTTGTGTCTGCAGCTGTAGATTTGTTCTAGGCAAATAATGTCTATTATTCATTAATCTAGGGCCATATACATCACAAAAAATGTGAAAGATATAATTTGCTTAAAAGCTGAGACACTACACAAAAATCATTTTCACTTCTTAAACTTTTTTGGGGACAGGAAGAAGACGGTTGAAGTATGACTGGCATTCTAATGAAGAAATAATTTTGGCAAGTTCTTGGAGCCTTAATAACAAATGACAAAATTCTATATATTAGAAGAGCAATGTTTAATCTCATATGCCTCAACCTGATTTCTCCTCCCTTGCTTTCATTTTTCATCAGGAAAGTAATTTTCTCTTCACAGGTCCTCTGTGAATTCATGTTGTTCATGCACCATTTCTTTTGTGAATGGCTGTAGACTGCTCTATACTTATATGAGTATCTGCAGACTACATGTCTTGGTCTGAAATTGCAGCAGAATCCTCCAAAAGAGCGCTTAAAAAAAAAAATCTGAAGTAACAGTAGCTAAAATTATTAACCAAGCATGTGGAAGTCTAATAACAGAAGTACAGTATGACAACCTGTTTTCTACTTAAGCTAACATGAGTCTACTAAAAAAATTTCTTTTGTAATAATACCAAAGTCAGTTTGGTTGTGGAGGATTTCCTCCCCTTTTTAACTTGTTATATTTTCTCTGTTAAGGTAGCTTTTGTATACTGTAACAATAAAACAAGAATTAAACAACACTCTTACAAGAAGAACTTATAATTAGAAAAAGTAAAATTTTTATTACAAGCTACTGCTTTTCTAGCTTAACGATTAATGTAAAAAAAAAAAAGGGAAAAAAAAATCCTTGCTCTAATATCCAATTCAAATTACTACATAATAGAGAAAGCTGGATGAATTCCCCAGAGCCCCAACTGCATCTCCATACTTAAAAAACCCATTACCATACGTGAATACCTAAAAAATTATAGGAGATAGAATTAAAACCTTCATAAATTTAATTCCAACATCTCTTACTTTTCACAGTGAAAGTTCAAGTAAGTTAAATATTTTTTTTCTTTTTTTGCTCCAGAAGATTCAATGTCATTGCTCCCTGTCTGTTTTATGTTAGTAAAAAGTTAACCCTATTACTGAGATGACTCTGTGTCACAGTTGCTGTGTGCACTCTATTTACACTAAGCTTGCAAGATTTAACAATCTTGGTAAGAAACAAATATGTTAACTTATAAATGCATGCAGATGTGACCCAGCTCAGGAGTAGAGATCCACCTGGTTGCCAAAGACACCAAAAGTTCAACAAACAGCAAGCATTCTTCAGCAAAACCATACTCACTTAACATCTAGCTTTCAACTGCAGTCCCTAACAAACTCTGATAACCCCCTCCACCCCTCAAATCCTACTAATCAGGAAACAAAGCCATTAAAACCACCCCTGCATTTCCTATCCTGCTAGGAATCTCATTCACATACATATTACAGCTCTACCAGAGCCTTTGTAATTGATTTTTGGGGTGGTCTTGTGCAGGGCCAGGATCTGGGCTCCATGATCCTTCTAGGTGCCTTCCAACTCAGCATATTCTGTGATTTGGTGACTTGTAATTAAATCCCAACAATAAAAGGTGGTAACATCGACTTTCTTTAAATTTTCCCTTTTGTTCTTGTCTACAGAAACATAATAGTTCTTGATCATTTATCAAAGAGGACTGTAAAGTCAACAATACTCTTGCCCCAGCACACGTCCATATGGGAAAGCCTCCTTCCCAAGAGCATTACTGCCTTTTGTTCATGCCTGTCCTGTAATTGGTGCAGTCAAGTCAGAGTAATGTGCTGGAATTCTGTTGTTCTCTTCAATGCCTCTTATCAGAGCCAGACTTTGTAATGTGTTTGAAATGTGGATTACTTGTTCAGAGAAGGAGGCCAAGTGGAAGCTGAATAACCCTGACCTTTCTGAGCTTGGAAAATCAAAACAGTACGGAAAAAAAAAGAGCATTCATGACTGGAATGAGATCTTTTCATCCTTTTCAGCTGCACATTCAGTTGTCAGAGTATGGTCTAATTAGAAAAAAAAAAAATCAGAAAGTTGTTCAAAAAATTTTTTGTTCAAAAAATATCGAGAAAGCTGCAAGAGTTCAAAAGCAGTCATGCCATCACTGATACAAGAAATCTTGGTAAACAGTGAGGAGGAAACGCCTCTACATTAAATCTGTTTGTATGGTTTTCAGCTTCACACAATGTTTCTTCCATCAACTCACCTCTGAACCACAAGTTTGCTTTCATAGGTTTGATGAATATAATCTAAGGACTGTAAATCCAGTTCCCTGTTGAAAAGGTTATCCACTTAGCATAACACTTGGAACACCTTTGTTATTGTTGTTGTTGTAAATATCAAACCCACCTTCAAAATGCAGCTATTTGTTCTCACAGTTGAAATCTCTTGTGGTGTGAACCACACCTGTGTTTGAGACCACCATTTCTGACCTACCCACTAAACAGCTTGAAAGACCCCATTTACTTCTCCACTACTGACCTTCCTCTCAGGGAGAGCCTTTGCATAACCCTCATCTTGACATTCTCTTCAGATAAATCTTCTTTACGGTGATGCACACACACAATAAAATCAATACTTTCTAAAAGGACAGCAAACAGGAATGTGTTTTGACATGTCATCTACAAGATTTGCCAAAACTTATTTTACCATCTTGGTTGTCATCAAGAGATGTTCGAAGAATTTCAAGCAACTTGCCTGCAAAATCAGACCTAAAGTTGACAATGGTTATGCAGGGCACTGAGACTACAGCTTCATATCCCATTTATTTGTTTTCTTCTATCATACTTATAAGAGTAAAAAGTCTCTATCTCAGAGAGACTGATACTTGTCCTTTTGCACAGCATAAAAGGGGCTGATTAAAGAATGAAATAATTAATAATAACAACTATGTATTAAGAGGGTTTCTGGGTACTCCAACAGTACAAACAATAACAGCATTGATGGCATAAAGCACACGATCTCATAATATCCCAAGAAAAGCATAAAACATCTTGTTCTCTGTATGGCAAAATGCAGCAGGCTCTTCACTCCCATTCAGTATCCCTGCATCTTTTGACTTCACTTTCCTAATTGAGGCATGCTGTACTTACACAAGGGTACTTCCTTTTGTCTTTCTCCCACTTCTCTCCAGCCTGTTACCTTCTCTCACAAAGGCACCGCAGCCTTGCAATAGTGCCACAACGGCTACTTAAACCCGTAACAAGCAAGTTTATTTGGGGTTTTACCCCCCAAAAGCAACCATAAGGTGAAGGCTTTTTTTTTTTCCCTCTTTTTAATCATCTGTCTGGATTTAATTGGTTTGCAGTCACAACAAAGATCATGTTGCATGCATTTATCACAAGGCAGTGACTTTCTGAGGGGCTGTGACACAGGATGCTATGATACCAGTTAGAATAGAATTGTTAGGCCTATTAAGCACCAGTGCCTATCCAGAACGACAACAATGAAAGCACAAAACTTGAGGGCAGAATTAGTCATCATTTTGAAAATCAGGCTCCTCAGCTTATATCAAAATCAGACTTTAGTCTGGCACTGTTAGCATTTAATACCACTTTTGCTCTGTATCAAACCAGAGGTAAAAAGTTCTTACAAAAAAAAGGACTAACAAGCATGACGTGCATTATTGTCCTTGTTACTGAGTTATAACACCACTGTTGTGCTGTGGTCTGGCAGGGGCTGTCACTTCCACTTGCTGTTGCTCCCAGTTACTGTGGTCTGATGAGACACGGTGCAAGATCACATGTCACATCTCTTCAATTGAAACACTAATGCAGTGATTTGCTTAATGCAGAAAGAGCTTCATAAAGAAATTTGCATGTACAAGACTTTATTTTCTTGAAGGACTTGGAGGAGGAGGAGGAGATCATACATATGCCTGATGTTGGCAGGTTTTTCTTAAACCACATAATACTGAGATGGTTTGAACTCCCTGCTCCATACTCCCTCATTTGGTCAGTGGCTGCAAGATACACAAGTCTATTTCTTATATTTGCTTGTGTGTTTGAATTTAGAACACATACAAAACCCCAAACAACACTTTAAAGCTGTGGTAGAGTTAATACAAATTATTAAATGAAGGATTTCTACATATCTTTTTTTGAGATAAGAAAAAAATTCTTTCTTTAAAATAATCTTTACAAAGGTAAATACAACTGCAGTCTTTCATACTATAAAATCTTCCATTCTCCTAGAATCTCGTAAAAATGTGGGTAATTCAGCTGACCAGTACCCTGCAGGTCACACTTTAGTTTAATTTCACAGCATCAAGTTTTTGGCCTATATCTGTCACATGCAGTAGCAATCTCACTTTGCAGCTGCTATAAGGCATGGAGTTCTGCTAAAACACAAGTCCACATTTCCACACCAAATTAAAGAACTGTCTAGTTGTACTCTTTTTAGATGCAGTTCTCCACTTTTTAAAGAATTACATTTCACTGGCAGAAACACCAGCTTTAAACCTCACCTTGCTGAAGACTGCCTTCTGTACTACCCAAATGAAACAAGACATTAGGGACAAAGAGCTCAAAGTAAGATCTTTACTTCTGTCTTGGATTTCAAAGTTACGCCATAAGCAAGAACCTGTATTTCTAAAAAGTAAGCCAAATACTAATTTGGTCACAGACACTAACTAAGTCATATATGACTGCATCTTTTAAGGAACTTCTAGCAGCAATACCATGGGAGAACAACAACGTAGTAGAGGACCAAAGAGTAACTTGCTCAAAATGCTTTAATGAATAGTTGTGACATTTTTCAGGCTGTCACCTTGGCCTCTGTCAGGGTGCCCATCTAACATCAGCAGAATCAGGCCTGATTTTACACTGTAAACTGGAAAGTTTTAGGTACATGTGTCTTATCTAAAAGGTATTCACAAACTCTAAGAGATTTGACTTTAATTTCCATTGATTTAAGTGCAAGAAGTTATAAGTGCAGAGATGTTAATGCATACAAACTTACTAGTCAACCTACAGATATCAGGGACATTTTCTCTTTCTTCCTGTATTTATATATTCTATAAAGTAAATGAAGTGCTAGCTGATAAATTGGCATTTTTAGATGTCTTGTACTTGAACACTTCTTACCAAGGGTATTTTTATTCTATGTCACCATTAACATTCTTACCATGTGCATGTTAAACTACTTACTGCAGTTTCTAAGGAGTTAACCATAGAAGCTACCTTTCCAAAATAAGGAACGTGCTGTGAATCTCCAATCACTGCACACTAACAAACCTGTCAACGTACAGTTTGATCTCTACACTTTAACAGAAACATAAACTTGCATTCTCTACATGACTACCAAATATCTTTGATACTTCACTGATTTTTTTTTTCCCCTAACTATTCTTCAAATTCTTGTTTGCTTTAAGATATTAGAATTAGTGGTGAACAGCTGCTAATGAATCCTGCAACAACCATGCACAATTTCAAAGTTCTCTGGAGGAAGAGCCAAGAACCTGCACCTTTCCTTCTGCTTTCAGATTTTAATGCAAAACACAGAAAGAGGCTACTGGTAAAAAAAGATTGATACACAACCCGCAACAGCAGAATATGCTGCCAGCTATGCTGAAATTTTGAAGGGTCAGTCTGTGAGAATGGACTGACTGCTCTACCAGCACTGGGGTGGACACATTCAGAGTTTGACCATCAAGACAGTATTTTTAACATGAATGGTAAAATATTAGCATATACAAGTGAAAGGAATACTCTATTCACTTAAAATGCAGACATGATCATACAGCTATTTGCTTTGTGAAGTACTTGCTAAGGAGAATGTATTTTAGTACTCTCAATCCCAGTATTTTTATGCTTGAGACTGATACCTGAAGCTACACTATTTTGTCATTTGGCAGAAGATACTTATTTTTACTTTCTATTTAAAGACTATTTGAAGCTATTCTCTAAAGGTTGCACATTATCATCACCTCTGTTATAATCAACAGCATGTTGTTTCTGTGCAATTCAACATCGTACATTTTCAGGTGCACAGATGCTACCCAAGAAATGTCTCTCATCTCCATCTAGCATGATTAAATTTTGCCAAACAGAATTCTAGTTCATTCTTTGGCTTCTGTCTCTTGTCCATGAGTTATTTCACTCAGAATTTGTAAACAGTCTTTGATTCATGAACTAAACTCTGGATTAAATTTAATAGCAGCTAACACTGCAAAAGTGTGCATATTATACACCTTCAGTGATATTAAAGTCACTAGATTCAAAAAACGTCCCTTTTCCCTTTCTACGGCTCATCTCAACAGACAGAAATGGTGACTACTGAACATTGTCTGCTTTTGGGAACTTTGTAATTGAGAGTGATTCTTAAACACTCTCTTGAGGCAAGTTCAGACACTCAAGCTGACTCCCCTTCTTTTGAGGAAAGTTAAAACGTATTTGCTCAATTTCTACACCAAGTGGTTTGGAGATGGAGATGTCAAAGCTCAGTAAATTCTTACTACTTAAAAGCTGTTATGCAGCTGAAACATGAGTGGAGGTGGGATGGAAAGACCATTTAAGTGATAAAGAACATGGTTTCTTGCTATTGCTACACAAAATGTTTGATTGGAGGAGAAAAAAATATTAATATCTTTTAGAAAACATACAGTTAAAAATAATTACAATTAATATGCTAACAACCCTAACTAAGCTTTAGGTAGGACTCAAACTTGCTGTTGTATTCAAATGTTGAAAAAAATTGTTGCAGTGGTGCTGGACTTCTCATTTCAGAAGAATAGAGATTCATTCTCCAAAGTTATATTTAATTTTTGGTGATGCTTACTGTATAAATGAGTTAACTTAAAATTCTTCATAGTAAACATGAATTTGTATCAATTATTTCAGCTCTACAATTTAAACCTAAAATATCTATGGTGCTGTAATAGAGAGTGGCAGATATGAATCCTTACTTTTTTATGGAGACATGCATAGGATTCTATATTTCTCCAGGATCAACACTTAATATTGCATTTAGGTAAGATTATTCTAGCGTCTTTAACAAAAACAGTCTTTAAAAAGAATGGAAGTCACCTCATCATGAACAAATAATAATAATATAATGAAAAGGTTATTTACCATGTCAAAAATTATCCACATCATCAGTGCATACACAATTCTTTGTCCAATCCCCAAAACACTGCAGAACTTTAGGAAACTGAGACTGCAAGGCTGTTTTAGATTAATTAAAAGTATTGACAAACTTTTATATGGTTTCTAAAAAATTCACTGTACTCTGGTGTTCCGAGGGTGGTTTTCATCATACTTCAAGATTTTTTCAGCTACCTCAAGAGCAAAACAGTAGGGAAGGATTTCCCCAAAAGGTGTTTCTCCAGGCTCACTACATATCTTATTTACATTTGAAGTAAACAGAAAATGGAGGTGTATCATTAGACTTCCAACAACAAAACCAAAGGTACATAAGGAATAGTTACTTAACGAACAAGATTAAACAGCCTATAAATGATTTTCTTGAAGAAACTTTCTAAACTCTGGCCTTGACAAGGCACAAAAGTTTCAATTTAATCCACTGTCTCTAAAATTGCATTGTTCTGTTAAAAATATGTCACTGAATCTATAAATGGGATATTCTGCTGACTTCCCAAAAATGTAATCTCTGCTATCACAATCAACATTAGTCTATGAAAAGAAAGTATTACTATCTTAATGTTACCTAATCCTGGCTCTTTTGACCTAGTGAAATCCCTGCAAGCAACATCTGCATGGAGACCTGGAACACCTTCCCACTGCAACCTCATTTAAGAGAAACTGCTATGAAACAGTTAAATACTGATGATATAATTGGCTCCCAACATGAAGGCACCTGAAATCACTCCAGACCCCAGAAAGTTCATGCATAACACAAGAGAAATATCTTCTTTTGCATTAACTGAAGTTTCCCAGCACTATTAAATCACATCATTGGGAAAAGAACCAAGTCCCAATAGAGAGTCTGAAAATTATGTTGGAATACTCATTTCTTCCAAACACGTTTCACTACTGTGTTTTGACCAAGGATGGGGCTAAATTCAGCACTTGTATACGGGCAGAAAACAGCAAGGCTAGGAAAAACACAAGATTTTATTTCCAAAGAGACCCCTGAAGACGACAGGACAAGATTCATGATTATTCGGCTTAAGATGTATTGAAAATTTAAATTACCAAAAATAGTTACCAATTGGAATTTAGAAATTTTAAAGTAAAAATATGAAGACTCAATAGAAAAGTTCCTTCCAGCAATATTTTGAAGGAAGAAAATGCTTGGCAGAGTGTTCTATATGAGATAGGAATATTTACTTTTACCCTCACAGCCAGAACTAATTTGATGTTTATTCAACACCCACATTTGCAAGCAAGAATTCTGTGTTTATGTCCCTATGATGCTTCATTACTTTCATGTGGCCAAAGTATATTAGAAAGATTAACCACTGAATCAAAATTATATCTTCTGCTTTAATACTAAAACCTAAATACTACCAGAACTTGAGCAGATTTCTCAAAAATAGAATAAAATGGACAAGTTGGCTTGCTGGTCATTATGGTTCTACAGCTACTTCTTGGGTAAAAACATGGCCCCAGCTGCAGACTTCTTTTACCGAAGGGAAAAACAGGTTTTCCAGGGTATTGTATTGATGTTATGTACGTGTATTAAAAAATTTTAGACCTATTACTGGAAGCAATGGATTGCCATATACATTTTTCATTTAATACATTTAAAGGTCAACATTGACTGGTCAACATAATCTGATTTGAACAAATATATCATAGATGTTATCAGATTTGTACGTTATTTTACATCTAAAGTTTCCTGAAAAACAAAACCAGCTAAGTACCACCATGGCTTAACACAGCAGTTTGTCTACAAAATAAAGTTTTAAACCTGACAGCATGAGTAATTTGATCTAAATGAGAGAGCTGAGTAACTCCATGCTTCAACTTGAGATAATTTGAAAATATGGTGTAAGAACTACTGCAATCAATCTGTGAATTGCAGACCTCACTATTCAAACCTTCCACCTTCACACACCCAGTTCATATTCCACAAAATAACCTTCACTGCCCACATCACATTTGAGCATTTTCAACTAATATTTCCTAATAGAATGATACAGATGATAAAAGATATATGTTTCCTCAGATCTTATCAGTCCTTTAAATTTTCGTAGAAAACAGCATTTTAGTCTATAAAAGGAGAAAAATCCTATAGATAAGCCTACTTAGAAGAAAGTTGTTGGTTAAACCTTGCGGAAATAACTACCTTGTCTTTCTACTACAAGACCTCATAATAAAGACCACAAAATATATCTCAGCTGATGACATCAACTAAAAAATTGGGCTGTGGGCAAGACAGTCTAAACAGCCTTTTATTTCTCACCTGTGGCTAAAGCAGTGTAAATTCAACAATTTTTTACCAAAGAACCAAGAAAAAAAATTTTATAGCTTTAAAAGTTTGTAGAAGTACATATGGGGGAAATTGAAAGAAAAAAAAAGCACAACAAAAAATTCCCCCTTAAAAGATTAAACGTTGTCTTTGTCATTGGATATACACTGGGTGCTCCTTGCAAGTACTTATTTCCCAATTAAACCAAGCTTAGTAAGGAAAATGGTAATTCATAAACCACAACTCTTTTTTTTGTTCTTTGAAACCAAACTTAAAATAGCAAATATAAGCTATAAATACATATTCCTTTCATGTTGACAGTCAAATCACTATATTCACTTCAATCGATATTGTAGCTTGAGGGACTCTCCCCATTTGAAGCTATATGAAATCAATATATGCAGTCTTACACACATTCTAACTACTCAAGAGAGAAGCACAGGAGAGATCTCCTTTGTAACAACAAATTTCAGGCTGTGACAGGTTCCTTTTTGTTTAGGGCAGTAATGGAGCTGTTCCTCATTTTGCAATCTTGCATTCTTTGCAGTAATGCCACTGAAACGTGTTTCTGTGACATAGTACACATAAAACCTGAAACATTAACTTCAGAAACATTTAGAAATATTTAATAAAAAAAATTCCAAATGTCAGTTATTCCAGGCCCTTAAAATCCTTAATTTTTATGGTAGCTTAGAACAGGATTCACAATAAAACTTAACCGTTTTGCAATTAATTAGACTGTGATTTCTTACTAATAGATCTAAGTGTCTGACTACTATTAATGTTGACCTTTAATCTACCCTTTTCTTTACTCTTTTGTTTTCCTACTTTGGAAGCACTACTATGCTATAGTATTTTGTGCTAATAGCAGGATCATTTTCTTTCTATTTTACACTTGTACTCGTTTTATCTTTTTCAAGGTCAAAGTGGTCTCTAAAAAGCTGCTTTAGAGCCTTTTTTAGTGTTACAACTACTTCTTTCTTCTTCTTAATTCCCAGGCATGTTTAAAATACTAATCAGATTGCAAAAAGTTACATTCTAATTCAATCTAACACACTGAATAAAATTCCCCCATCTAATAATACTTTGTTCTGGTTTATTTTATGAACCCTCCACAGAAAGTTAATGTTCAACCAACCTCATTACATTTGTAAGTAATAACAGCCAGAGATAAGAAAATAGAGTAAGATTTATACTTTATGATCCAGCCACTCCGTGCTTTACTTAAACTCCCACTCATTACCAACAGTTTGTTCCTGTGTCACAGTCCCTGCTTCAGTCTCTGCAGCAATTCCATCTTCACACAATATTCTCAACAACTTTCTCACATTTACATCAGTATTGTGCTTTCCCACTATGAAATTTTGGCATAGCTGCCATTGTTAATATTTTAGGGCAGCAAGAATATTGTCAGAGCCGGACTGTTAATTCAACAATTTTGAAAATAATATGGAAATAAGAGAGTCTGGTCTCTAAAATCCACCATTCCATTTTCATCAGCTTCAAAACAATCAAGATTTCCTTTCTGCAAACAACACCCTGGCATTTCTCACACTTTCCTTTCATAAAGCTCCCATTCAGGCACACAATTCCAGAATATCATAGTAAGTACTGAACAACCTGTTAATTATCACACTCAGCTCCCCCTTGGAACCATATCACTGAAAAAAAAAAAAAAAGGCAGTGGATTTGTAAGAGCAGTTTAATCTCTTTATTCAGAAGTTACCTTAAACCTATATCCAGTGTTCACTGACAGCACACCAGAAAAGTACCTTTGGGGGATGTAGGCTGAGTGAAGGTCAAATCAGCAATGGAGACATGACCCAGTGTGGTACACACACTTATTTCTCAGATCTAAAATGACCAGATCAGAACACGGGGTTTAGAAATGGGAGTTATAGTTGCATTTCAAGCACCAAAATAAGGTTACACTTCTTCAATTAAAAATTAATCTCCCTGCCTAGAAAAATGTACTTTCAATCTATATATCTTCAGCTAATTCACAGTTGTTAATGTAAAACCCAGCACTAGAGGGGATTATATAATTTTGAGACACTTATTTAATGTCTCTCTTGAATGCTGTATCTCCAGCACAGCATCTGATCACGATACCCTCTCTGATAAAAGTCCATAATCCATGTTGAATATAATCTGCCAATATGTAACTGCAACCGTCTTGAGCAACTAAGGATTCTTCTGCAAAAGTCAGTCAGCATCATAGGAAAAAGAAATATTAAAAAATCCTATTTCCTTTTAAAGGATTCCAGTATGTGAGAAGATGGGACAGACAGAATGTCACTCAAAAGTGTCACCTAAAGTTGCAGGTGGCACGCTAAAGACAAATGCAGAACGCTTTGTGGCAGATGGCCTGCCTTTCCAACAGCAAGAGAAAAAAATATTAGATAAAAACCTTTCTAGCACCAACATGACATTGTTATTATCCTCACTTTACCTGTGCAAAAAATCAGTAGTAAGTTTAGAAAATTAAGTAGAATTTAGTGCTTGTTTTTACAAGCTGGACAGAGTTATGATCATTTTGTTTCTCAGACAGAATAGCATTTTTTAAAATACAATTTTATAACTGAATCCATGTCCTGGCATGCTGCAGTTTTATTTTTCTAAGGAAATAAAATATTTCATGGACTTTGTATGCTTGGCTTGCTTATCATTTTTGCAAAGCTTACTGTGCATGTAAAATAAAGTAGAAAAAATACATTGTCATCATTAGGGGAAAAAATGGACTTGTCATTATTTATTGTTGCAGATTTTGACCTCAGCCTCTCAGTCAGACATATTAAATGTTCTTCCTAGCTAAATTTTTAGATTCTAGTCTTTAAGATTTATTTTATTTCATTATTTTTATGAACTCTTGATGTTAGTAAATTAGCTACATGGATTACTGCAGACCATTTTCCTGTAACTTCTAAATAGTAAAAATTTTATTATAAAACAAACAATAATTGCAAATCCATGGAAATTCCAGCTCAGAGCTTCACTTGACACATCATGTCTCAGCTAGGCACACGCATCAGCTCGTAATATTCTGATTTTCTACAAGAATTCATAGCCTCATTCATGTTATCTTGAAGATCTCTGAATAGCCACACAAATGGTAGACTTCAGGTTATGTAATAAGACATGAAAGGATTTCATCAGGCCTGCAATAAAAATCATATCATGCTTGGCATGAGATCCATTATGCCTCCATGAATATTTCATGGGAGAACTGGTAAACCACAGCAGTGGCAATGTCTGGGTGAGTATCTTACCCTCCTTTGTCTTTTATCATTTCTATTCTCTGCTCCTCAGCTCCCAAGTAGCCTCCCTGAGAGAGACATACCCGGCTAAGTGAACTCTCAATTCTCCCCACAAACACTTGTCATACAGTAGTAATTTAGAATCCCATTCTACAGTGGGCTAAGCACATTCTGGCTCAGGTCCAGCCGAGCACTTAATGCCTAAGTACTCCTGCTAACAGCCACATGGCACTGGAGCATGACCAGCAAGCTCAGGACTAGCTTAGGCTTATCCTTCAGCTACTAGTGGGGTGGTTAGGTTTAAGTTACAGATCACTTTTGTTAGCTGCTATAAATTAGATGGGGTTTTTGCTGTGTATTGTGGGAGGTTTTGCGTGTTGTTTATTTTTAACAATAAACAACCACCAAAAAATCTCCCAGGATTTTCAGTGTTATCCTTCTAAGTAGCTAAATATGTCCCTTACATACCCCAAAAATCAAAGCTGCTGAACTTCATCTATTTCAAGGTCTGAACAAATCTAGCATAGAGTTTATTTACACAAGGGCGAACAATTCCCGAATCTGCTTTTCAAGAAACCTTGGCATACAGGCATGACTCCCCAGTTACCTATATCCTAGCATTCTGGCAATCACTTATTTTGACATAAGTAATCAAAACAGGGGTTCTGTTACACCAGCAAACCACCTTGATATGCAGACCACTTGAATCCCACATCTCTGCAGAGGCTTGAAAAAGCATTTCCTAGTCAGAGAAGAAGAAACGGTCAGGAAAAGAGTGACCAAGTGGGAAATAATGTCATAGCTCTCTTCCAAATGCCCTTTGCCCCATTTTGGTTGCTACATCCTCTGCGAGCTCAGAGATAGTCAACAAACCCTGCACCTTCATTTAACAAGTTGTTGCAACAAGGTGTGTGTGTATATATATATACACATATATCTATCTATCTATCTATCTATATATATATATAGCCAAACTTACTGAGACAACACACTGGAGTTCTTTACATTGGTGCACCTGCCCTCAGGAGGGACTTTGCTGACTACTCTGAAGTAGAAGAGACAGGTGTAGAGCAGTGTGAACAAAGCAAAACCCTGTGCAAGCTCCTTTAAAAGTGGACATTTTCTCCAGGTATTTCATTTTCGTCTGTGGACTGCTATCACCTCAGTAATGCCTAATCCACCTCAATAATGCCTAATCCATAATGTTCTTATTATGCTCTTTTAAAGCTAATTATGTTATATACTTTCACATACCCAAGTCTACTACCAAGTCCTTGCTGGAATCCTTATCAGGTAATAAAGCATTAATGAATAAAAGCAGATTGAAGAGCTACTGTACTGTATGTTTCAAGCTAAACAGAGCATCATTATAAAAGCTACAAAATCCACAGATGGGAAAACCTAATCTCAGTGTAGAAATGTTATGAAAGTATGTTTTTAGCTTATATCTGATCAGCTAATTTCAAAAATCTTCTTTATTCTGCTTGTACTTTGAATCAGTCCCCTCACCAGTCTATGTAACTTTAATTGCAGAATTATTTTTCCTCATTTTCAAATCAATGAAAATATTGAAAGCAAGGCCCAAAAGCTCAAGTCCTGCCATTCGAGAAAAAAAGAAAATCCACGCTTGCAGCAACAATGGTGAATTTTATTTTTTGTGTTGGGGAACAAAGAGCACCATTCAGCTTGCCACCAATAGCTCAGTAAAGAACTATTTTAACAGGATTTCTCACTTATTTACTCAATTCATGACCACTAGGATTATTATATGCCATTGCATGCTAGAATACATAAGATCCTGCTAATTACCTCTGTTACAATATGTAACTTAACAGAGAACAAAATAATGATTTCCCAAGTGTCATAAAACATTGGCTTTGAAGGGCTGCTTTTATTGTTTTGGTTTGGAATTTTAAAATTTATTTTAGATTTCATTCTGTTTTAAAAGTTTGCCTCTAAGTGCCATCCATTCTTCTGGCTTTTCAGGGAAGTTCTTAGCACATTCCAGGACTTGACCATTGCTTCCTTTTTTCACATTATCATTTGTGTCCCCTGTGCCCCCTGCAAATACTGAGATACTAAATCAAATAACTGTTGAATCTGAAGCAAACAGATGATTTTTGACATTTAAAATACTTGTCTGTGAGAGCCTGACAAATAGAGTTTTTCATTTAATTGTAAATAAGATGATATTTTACTGCAGTGATCAGAGATAAATCTTCACAGACAATTTAAAGGTCTGTGTGCAATATTGCACATCACATTATGCTGGAGAAAATGGCATTTCTATCCCCATCTGTCAAAAATACTCACTAGAAGCAGATGCATAGGAAGATTGTTGGAACACCAGTGGGGAGGAAAATTGACTTCTCTGACAGGAATAGCTTAAAGTGACACACTGAGGGGCAGTTTCAGGTCTACCAGCCCAGCAAATTGAGGTTTAAGATGACCAAAAAGACTTTTCATTTTTTCCATTTTAAAATCCTCATTGTGAAACTCTGAAAGAGATAATTATCCCAATTCCCGAAACACACTCACATTTCCACCCAATTATGATAAGGACTTGGCTCATCTCAGAATATGTAATACATAAAGATTTTAAGAATGGGGCCTTCTGACAGAGGACCGTGTCCTCTCCACTAAATAATGTCTTAGATACTCTATTGATATATTCTTCATTTTTACTAACAATTCTTTGTGCTACTAAAATCAGACACGGGAGTAGTTTAAAAGTAAAAATAAGAAAAATAAAGCAAAATTACAGTCTTAAAATAAATTTTTTAAAAAATACTTCAAAATGGTAATGAAATAGAAACCCAACCCTCCCATGAAAGCTTCAGTGCCCAACTAATCTGTCTGAAGCCCAAACTTTCAGGAGGGAAGGTTCATTTCTTCCCAGCTGCATTTCAGCAATATATATACACTCATCTGTATGTATAGTTATACCCACAGTACCAAAATTTGCATGTACAAGGTCCCACAAGCACATTACATCTGTTTCTGATACAATTTTAAAGATAATACATAGGCATCATAATTCTGTATGTTTACCAGAAGAATATGCGTCCATGACTATATAACACATAACAAAACACTTCATGAAAAAGAGCTGAAATACCCAGAAAAGTTAACTCTGAGATAGATTGTTCACTGAAACTTAGAAAGAGTGAAAGGTCATTTTCAGAAAACAACTATTTTTAGGGTAAAACGTGCCCTTATGGTAATTTTTTTAGGAATTGGTCTAGTTCATGATTTCTCTGCAGACAACAGTGTATAAAGTCAGGATTTTTTAGTAGGAAAATCAGTTTGATGTTGTTTCCAACAGATTTCATTCAAATAAAAGAATGTAGTTAACTCAATACACTCAATAATCATTGCCAGTAAATGCACATTGAAAGCAATGAAACTGTAATTTTAAACTAGAACAGCTTCCCCTAAATGCATTATGTACCAAAGTACATAAATGTACAGTGATGGTCACACCTATGCATGAATACATACAATACAGAAACATTTAGCAGTTACTAAACATGTGCAAAATTAGAGTTCTGATCTTATATCAGATGTTATCTGATATTATCTGATGTTATAAACAGATGCAAGATATATGTACTTGTAAGAAGTGTTTGTCAGCCTTTAAATCCCCACTTTTTAAAAGACTATGGCCACTGCAATATAGAAGAGTTAGTAGTATTTTTGAATATTTGCCTAAGTACTTCCAAGTATTTCCGACCAACACGAGTCAAAAACTCAAATGTGGTCTAAGCAGAAGCCACCATCAGAAAACAAAGGTGGAAAACATCTTCAGTAAGCCAAGGCCTTCCTGAAAACAAACAAGTTTGAAGAAACAGCTTGAGTCTCAAGTATCAAAGCTTGCAAGTTCTGCATTAGACTGGATATTATGATTTCACATTCTGATTTCCAAACACTGTCTGAAATTTAGCTGCTGTACTCCAGTAAGACTTTGTCTTCTCCAGTACTTCTCTACTGGCTTTGCTCTGAAATGAACTCTAGTCTTGATTTTACATATATTAGGTTTAATTTTCCTTCTGTATTTCCAGAATCAGACATTTTGCATCTTCACAGCACATGTGCAATATGTGCCTGGATTTTCTGTAGCATAAAGTGTTCTTTATTGATTCCCTGTTCCACATGTTTATGCTGTTAAATAAGATATCTCTTGTTTTCTACCAAGAAGATCTGGTGTTTCGATATTGAATTTAGTCAACATTTAAGAGTCATGTGGTCTTTGGGCAGTATATTATAGGAAGCTGAAAATCATTCTCAATTCAGTGTCCGGGAAAGTGTTATTTCTTTGAAAATCATGGCCTGAAAGGTGTTCCCATTCCCATCTTTGCTATTGTTTGTTTGTTTAGTTTGAGAGGTGTGTGGGTGTTTATAATCCATTTAGTCCAAATAAAATTTTATTAAATTCTAGCAAGACTGTAAGTGCCACCGTTAAACTGTAAAGGTTTTTGGGACAATCACCATTTTTCACAGGGCTAGTAGAGATCCATCAGGAGGCTGCTCCTGTTTACAAGACAACTTCTTTAAAAATTCAGCTGAAGGCTGTTTGAACTCCAACTAGTTAAATTCAGAAGAAACTGCAGCTCTAGCGCTGGGCTGGAGAAGCTGCACAATACCAGGCACCACCAGACTTCTTTAGAAGGTTCTGTCTCACCTATTTGAATTCCAGCAGGAAAAGGGGGAGTTATCTTGGCCTCACAGCCTTATTTTGATAAATACATTAAAAATGCTGTTTGACAGGATTTTTAATCATTATTCTGAGAAATACAGTTTGAATTAAATCAAGCTTGTCCAGTCCTGGAATGCTCTGGCATCTTTGCTACATCTGGGTAGGAACAGACCCAATTATTCATATTTTGCCACCTTGCCAAGAAGTTACTCCCTAAACCCAATTCAGTTGGTCTAGAGGAACTAAAAGGAAATGAAAATAACTGCATCCATATCGTTACTGTCTGCAATGTTGAATTCATCCCTCCAAGCAACTCCCCATACGTATTAAACTGAAAGTAGGGCTGAAACCGCCCAAATAGAAAACTTCCTCTAAGAAGGAAGGCTTCTCACTCTCTAGTTATCTTTACCTACATTTCAAGTTCATTTCTGATGTAAAACAAGCTAGAGATTTTTTCTGTCGCCTTCCCCCCACCCTCGTAAGTACTGACATGGTTTGGGTCTGTTTGGTTATGAAAGTTTTCCCATTGTGTAGAAGAGAACTTTAAAGAAAGAAAACTTTTGGTGTTCTCTTCCTTTATTCTCTCATCGCCTTCCAAACCACCACTTTTGGTAGGGCCAAGTCTGTTCCTTAATGCTTTTATTCAAAAAAATCGTCATTCCTTCCTGAGTAAGCAGCACAGCTTTATTTAAAGCTCTCCAAATATTTCTGCCTGAAAACTAAGATATTTTTTACCAATATTATGCCATAGACCATACCTGCAGGTACAGCTCTGACCTACTTCCACAGACATCTTTGGAATAAACCCTAATTGTTTTATATTTCCAGTGAGGCACTATCATTATGATTCCTATGACATAACCACTGGAACTGGCAGAGAAAAATGCTGTGCAGGTTATGATATGTGAGGCATGTAAATACTACAAGAAATAAGTAGCTTTGCTCTGTTTTGTTCTTAAATTGTGGATCTGAGAAAATTCCAACATAGATTTTTGCAGTGAATATATAAAAATAGAGATCAAATAAGACACACGCTCACATTACAGGAATAAAAGCTGCACAAAATGAATAGCAATTCTTCCTATACAAAATTATCAAAACATTTGAAACATCAGAAGTGCCATTTTCACAGAAATATTTATCTTCTTGCTTCTATATTCATACTATTGAACAGCAGCACAATCCCTTTTGCTGCCTGTTCTGAAAATGCCCTTTACTACTTCTCGGCAAGAATAAAGACTTTGGTCCAGAGCCTATTTTATTGTGTATAAGAAGATTTTTTTTCTGTAATCTAAAACACAGAAATCCAAAAGACATTGAGAGTCATCAGTCTACACTGCTTCTCTTTGCTCTTTTCCTTTTCATTAACTCCAGCAGAGACTTTTTGACAACAATCAGCTGCAACATCCAGCCAACTATTTGCCCTCTTCCTCTCAGAAGCCTGTGGAGAATATTTTCTTCTTCCTTCTTTATTTCTCACTTTTTCAACAGAGGCACCCTGCTGAAGCACCAAAATAATTACATCGTTCAAAAGTGCAGAACAAGAGAAGAAAAAAGCAACAGAAAGATTAAATGCATATCAACACACAAGTTATCAGTAGAGTCCCACAACAGGATGGTATTACAGAAGATACAAGATGAGTGCTCAGGTTCTCTCAGTTTCAGTCTGTCCATATAAGAAGAGAAAAGTAGTCCTTCTGTCTGAAGAATTTAAACTGTACCACTTACAATGAACAGTATTAGGAAAAAAAACCCAAAACCACCTCAGATGCCCATCAAAAAGCGCAGGAAACACTTGTGGCACTAGTTCAGACACTTATTCTCAGCCCAGATACAGGCTCAGCACACTGATATCAGTTCAGAGGGCAAGAGCAGTAGCATAGGTACACCCAAACCCAGCACCATACTTCTTGCAGTAGTCAGAGTGAATGAAGAAAATACTAATATTCAAATAAATATAAATATAATTAAATACTTTCAGAGCAGCGCTTCTCCCAACCACATCTTTTTGACATCCCACAGTTTCAAAACTGTCTTGGCTGGTGTTCATTAGTTAATTAATTTTATGAATGCAGACAACTTTTTTTTTTTCAAGACATTCTCTAAGCACTTCACAAACTCCTCTGTTTATCTGGTAGCTGCAAGGCCCATGATGGCAAGGCCAGATACCGAGTTATGTTGCTTACTGAAAAAACCAACGCCATTCATTTATACCCTCTGTGCTTCCTCTATTCTGACTAATATATATATATATTCCTTTTTTTCTAATAGATTTAACTACTACAAATGTGATTTTAAGGCTAGTTCACAGCAACAGTTACATTACCCTTATTGCACACTCAAATCTCTGAAACACTGCAAGACCCATCTCTGAAAGAGCAGAATATTTCATCTTCATTCTAGACTGATTTTTAATTAAGGTTATCTAATTCATCTGCAATGGATTAGACATATTGAAAAAAATTGTTCTTAATTCTACTGGACCTTGCAGAATACAGGCAGAAAAATCAGCAAGTTTTCTAATTGAGAGTAGATTTTGAAGGGAAAGAGCAGAGTTCGAAAAAATCTGGTATTAGAAATTTATTTTCATTCATTAGTATCTGCACTCAGAAGACCTTATTAAGTGTTTTGCTATCCCTGCAGGTAGGTCTACAAGTGGCCATACTATGTGAAGTCAACTATAACAAGTGAGTTAAAAACGGTTGCAGAAGTGTGGAGCTTTTACTGTTTTGCAAGGATTAGTAACTGTCCAGTTATACCTATTGTCAACTTTATTTCTCATCATGTTGAATAAAATATGAATTAAAAAAACCCTTAAACTTAGTTCCGGAGCAACCTGATAGGTCTGAAAAATTAAATCTATGTTTAAGGTGAAAGCAAAATACTGGGAAACTGGATTCACTGGCTAACAGTAAAGACATCAACAGTAGAAACTAAGGGACTAACAGCTTTGGAGAAAAAGCAGGACATGAAATGCATCTGATCCCATCTTCCAGTTTCCCCGCCCACAGACACATTGGAAATTATCACCTCACCAATGTTTTGATGCATTTCTACTGTATGTTAAAAAAATATATGGGGGGGGAGGGGAAGAGAGCTTTCCTTCACTTGTAGCCTTGGGAACTGTTAAGTCAACAATGCATTGGATGTGGGAATATCTTTTAAAGCAACCAGTAATTTACAGCCTGAGTCAGGTCAGGTGCAGATAGTTTTTATTATTCTCAGTGTTCTAAATACATTGAGCAAGAGAGGGAAAATGGTTCCCTAGAGTAACATGAACTAAAAGAATCTATTCCCCAACATGCTGTCAATGCAAATGATAGCTATTGCATATGTAAAAAAAAAGCTTTATCTTTCATTATATTACCTCTTGATTCAACTGCATCCACTCTGCAGAATTCTAAAGAGTGTTTTCTGCCAAATCCTCCTTGTCCCATGAAAGATTTCTTTAGGGCATGACTTACGGAAGTAAAAAATTAGGAACGACTGTTCTGAAATCAGTGGAATTACATCGATGCAAAACCAGAACTGAAACTAAGGCAACTTCACAGAGGAACACTGATATAAGCAAAAATTTTTTAGCACAAGTTGCCAGAATTCCATGTATTCTTTATCACACAGTTAAGAGCTAATTCTCCTAGGAGAGTAAAGAAAAGAGGAGTCCATTTATGCACTTGTCTGTCAAAGCTCTTAAGTTATACCTGTAATTACTGTACAACTACATGCAACTGATACAAGTATAGGTATTAGGAAATTGGATATCAGCCATCCTTCCCTGGCAATGAGAATCTGAGAAAAATTACTACATATCTAATGTTCTTAAAAAGCTTTCATTAACATTCACCTTTCTGAACCTCTGTATGCCTTTGCATATTTCATAATAAAAAAAAGGATGCCCACCAAAAAGAGGTTACTTAACTTCATTTTTAACTTACGTGCTAGAGAATGAAAAAAAGTGTGTGTATATATATATATATATATGAAATCAAAGCACATTTACTGCAAGGCCATAAAATAATTTACTTCAGTAATGACTTCAAAAAGCCTCCTATGAAAGAAAACTGGAGGAGACTGATTGCCAGGTGATGTAAGCCTTCAGAACTTATTCCAGGTGTTTCAGTGACAATTCAGAATATTAAGCTTTTACCCAAGGTGCCTGTGCCAGCATGCCTCATTAGCGGTCAGCTCAAGGGCAATCAGCCATGTCTGCATCTATTTTATTATCCTTATTATCCTTACAGTACATTCATACTTCTCTTTACTCTCCCTATAAACCTGTAAATGAATAGGTTTTATCTGCTTGAACTCCTCATGTTTGAAAGGAGACTCTTGCCTCCTCCCACAGGAGGATGGAAACTGGTTTTGAATTTTGCCAACACAAAACACTGGTTACATTGCAAACTGCAGCAGATCGTAGAAACCACCATTTTTCCAAGCAGTCTTGAATTACCTATATAATCTCACAACACCCACTGTGTTGCAGTTATCTTCTGAGCTGGGAAAGACCTGCCCACAGGAGCTCATGGCCATAAAGTCTACCCATTAGATGCACTGTGCAACTTTCTTCTTTCAAAATCTATGCCTAAATCTTCTCCTGCTGAACCAAGTTATTACCTTCTTACATTTGTTAAAAGTGAATTTTGCATAAGCTCCTTTGCCCTCAGTCCGTGCCATCTCTCCTGTCCTTAAGAGTTCTCTCTGAACAGCCTGATTTCTGGTTTCATTCAGAGAGACTGAGCTGATTCCTCCGAGTGCAGCTCTCAACAAAATCCTCCTAAAATGTAAGAAAGAAAGAAATTCATCTTTACAACATAGCCTTTCATATGACCACTGAATAATATGCATTATTTAATCCAGCTCCTTGCACGATAATCAGTCAGGGGGTTCTACAATCAGCACTACTGCTGTAACCAACTCAAGGTATCATGCAGAGGATTATCATCTGCTTAGCCTTAAGTAACTGTCTTAGCAACATTTTTGTCAAGCCCACATCTTTTCACCACATGGGGATGAGAAGAAAAATGTGATGCTTTCTTTCTGTGTTTAAAATATTCTTCACTACTGAGTTAACTGCTTCTGCCTATTTGCAGGCATCTTTAGCAGAACAGAATAGGACACATTTATAAAGAAAAGCAAACACGGGAAATAAGGCGCTTGTGGGAATCAGAAAAAAAAAGAGCTTTTTCTCTTTGCTACCAAGTACTTAACATGAATTTTGAGTTGGCACCTCCTCCTCTCCATGCTTTCTGTACATCACTGATGTTCTGGTACATCCTTTGTTACACACCACTGGAACAAAGAGTGCTGACAGGGAAGACAAGGAAGCTTCCCAAAATGATGTTGCCATGCATAAACATTAAATCTGATTATTATCCTAAATTTATTTTTACCCTGATTGCATTTTACTGACAGAACAGCCAGCTACAAGGCAGATGCTACAAAAAAATAATAAATCACTGTGGCTACCATCAGTGGCTAATTATTGTTGTCATCAGTTTGAGTTTTCACAGAGTTACAGTCAAAGGGGTATGAAGTTGCAACTGGACTCAGCATTGTTTGAGGAGAAAGAAATAACATCTTCCTGAAAACCTCAGCCAACAAACCTGGCATCCTCCTCCCAGTATTTCTCCCATAAGTTCTAATGTTTGCAAATCGGAAACGTCAAGTGAAAGAGGGAAATCAGGAAGTATGGAGCCAGAAATATTAAAACCTCACAGTCCAAGTCTCATGAAAGCACTTACTAAGAAATATTAGCTTGCAATACTCTGGATTGTTCAGCCAGACTTTAGAGAGAACACACAGAACACAAGACAACTGTTCTGGGTTTCCCCCCATTCAGTCTTGCCTTTCCCTTTTTCCTCACATTAATGTTTTATCACAGAAAACCTTCATTATGGTTTTCTTGAAATAAATACCTCCTGATAATGGAAAAACATAAAAGGAATTTCATTGTTTTAAAAATATGGTTCTATTTTGTCAACACAACATTTTGGCTTCAGAGTCATTGCCAACTCATTAAAAATAACTCATCAATACATTCCAATCTCACGGCAGCTGTGCACTGGGAATTAACTCAAGGCCCTTCTCTGGTAATTTACTGCCAGAAATAAAAGTGTGAGGGAACATAAGAATCCATCAACCACACAATTTTGTGTTGTTAGCCAACATGTCATTTAAAAACACGGGAGAGGACAGCCAGTCTTTAATGAAAGGAAATTTGCAGTAGCTACATGATAAACATACCAACCAAGGTTGGTTACCAACCAAGAAAACGTCTTCATATTCATTCTGGCTGCTAATCTTATTTTAAGACAAAGCACTAACATTTCCAAATCTCTGGAGTTTACTTTCCCATAACCTAAAAAGATAAAAAAGAGAGTAATAAAGAACCTGTTGCCAAACGAATTCCGTAATAAAACCTTTAGGCATGTTTTAATTGTGTGAATATTGGTACTTAAGCACAGTTTCAATAATTTATTCTGTAATGCTTTAATGCAATAATATTTTTTAGGACTGAGGATATTTTTTCTGGGAAGATGAGATGTAGATATGTTTTTATCCTGTTCACAGCTGGCAAATTTCTGAATTTGGGAGACAAGCAACTGGGCACATTTCTATGAATACATACTTTTCCCTGTCAATAAAAACATCAGAAAGAAACAAGTCTGCGCAGACTGCATGACTTAACTTGTATTTTGCCTGCAATGACAGGAACTGGTCCACAGAAATAGCATTTTATATATAGAAAGTAAAGGGATACAGAGAAACACCCTTAAAAAGACTTACATCAACACCATGTTCTGGCATCCAGCCTCTTTGAGAACTGTAGGAAATAGCCCTCCCAATGCCATTAGTGGGACTGATTTAGGAAGCAGATGACCAGCCACACCGCACTAATTGTTAAATCACAATTGCAGAGGGTACAGCTTTTCAAGGGATTTTTCAGTTTTAAACAAAAGAAAACAACAAAAAAAAATAATGCTTTTGATTTAAAAAAAAATCTCAATTGCGAGAAAGATAGTTTCATCTCTTACTTTAAAAATAATTAGTAGAAATATTTCAGATTGTAACCCCCAAGAGTCAAATAGACAGACAGACAGAATAGAGAAGCTCATGACCAAACTATAAATACTTACATAGTGCCTAAATTAAAAGCCTATGTTTTTGCTCAAGGGTTTCATGGACTATCCAGAATTCACAGCTTTGAAAGGTTTTTGTGGAACGTTAAACACACTGAATTTTTGTCCCTCTATAATTCCTTACCAGCAATGCTGAACTGCAATCTTGCAATTAAATTTGAAAATTGATTATTATTCATCTCTAAAGATGGAAGAGAAGCCACATTTAGTTTTCCCTGTCTAGGAAGCTGTTTGTAAAGTGACAACACTTCTGAATAGTATTCAGATATTTGAGATGAGACCCTCAAGTTTCACAACAAAAACATGCTTCCTGAAGAGAAGAGTAAGTGACCAAGAACTTGGTATTCAGCACCACAAGCCCCACTTTGAGTGTCTCACAGCAGCCAGGGTAGCCCAGCTTTGTCCGATTAGACACTGCACAACTCCCTTACTCTCTTACCACGAAGTTTCAGACAGATGCGTCACCACACCTCCAGAGTAGGTCAGTTCCTCAAAATTAGGCTTTCTATTTTGCATCCTTCTTGCTTTTATTACCACGACCCACCTTACTATAGCAGAGACGCATTGTAAGCCCCAGATTCTACAGAAGGAAGAAATGAATCATCTCTCTGACGAGGCTGACTGCAACCTCACAAAGCTTGTGAGGGTAGGAGTAAATTAATCATGCAGAGATCCATTCTGTCATGGCTGGAAGCTTTGGATACCTGAGGTGGCTCAATTATAACTAGTTAGAGCATCCCCCTACTACACTCTGGTCTGACATGCAAGCATTCCAAGAGACAGCAAAGAGGCTTCTCATATAGTAAGGAACCATAAAAGGATGCAAAGACACAAAGCTACTCGAATAAATAGGAAAACTTAGGACTGACCCGAGAGAAATAAATCTTCCCGCAGCACAAATTGATCTGCTGTGTAAGATCAATTTTGTAATTTTGTGCCCTTGTGCCAGTTGCTGGTCTTCAAACCAGCTGCAATTTTTTCAGATGTGAGTACAAACCTAGCACACCGAAGAAAATCTTCCCCTTTCTCCACCTGCTTACAAAGCCACCACATGCTTTTCTTGTGAAAACTTCAAACAAAGAAGAACTCTGCAAGTGCCAAGAAGGGAATAAAGGAGAGAGACATGCTCAGTTTTAGAGATTAACAAGCTGTTAAAAAGGACTTTGCCTCTAAAAACCCCCTTAAATCAAAAGCCTTATAGTTTCAAGAAAATAATGGCATTTCAGAGAAATAATAAGCAACACAGATCACTGTCCATCACAGTACTGATCATTTCAATTCTGCTTTTTCTAAAACTATTTGGTTTTGCCCTTATCTGTGTGTTTAAGCAATTCCCAACCTGAAAAACAAGTAATCTGTGATCCTTCATTTAAATAAAAAGTTATTCGGGTATCTTTTTTCTTAGAGGATAATTTTATAGCTTAATACCCATAGTCAGGTAGATTTCCATGAAGGCATCACAAATATGTAATTTTAACACAAGAAGAAAAGAGAAGTATTTAAAAGCAGCTTGCAATTTTAATGAGGCTGTATGAAGACAGCAACTACCAAGTCTTATTGAAAAGGTGATTTTTACATGTAGAAACAAACCAAGTGTCAAATACTAAGCAAAATACTCACTGGCAACTTGGGAAATACAGGAATAATGTTAGCACAGAAATGATGTCTAGCAGGGCTATGAGGAAGCGGGAAGGGGAGGGAAGACAAACTGCAACAGTAGTGAGTAACGAGACAACATCACTCTTACTGCCTAAATCCTTTCTAGATATCAATACAATGTTTGGGCTGGAAGGGATCTTGAAAGATATAGTCACACCTCCTTGCCACGGGCAGGGACATCCACTGCACTGGGTCAAGTTGCTCAAAGCCCTACCCAGCCTGGTCTTGCGCACCTCAAATAATGGGGCATCCACAACATGTCTGGACAACCTGTGTCAACATTTCACTGCACTCATAAAAAACTTCTTCCTCATGACCAACTCAAATCTACCTTGTTTCAGTTTAAAACTGTTACACCTTATCCTATCTCTATAAGCCTTGGCACTGAAGTCTCAATCTTTCTCATTAGTCACCTTTATATACATCAGAAGGCCACAACAAGGTCTTCCCAGAGCCTTCTCTTCCCCAGGCTGAATAATTCCAGCTTTCTTCTCAGGAGAAGAGTTCCAGTCCTCCTGCCATTTGTGTGGCCCTCCTCTGGACCTACCTTCACCCATCATTGCAATGGTACCTTGTCAGTCAACTTTAAGGCTTTTTTACAAAGAACAAAAATATCTGTGCTCATTGACTACTTGTGAGTCAAAGGCTTCATTACATTTAAAGAAAATTCCATTATAAATTCATTCTGCATGAATTTAAAGATATGTTATTTAAGTTTGTTGGTTTTAATCAAAACTATTGTTGCTCTCTTGAGAAACACAGCAAAACTACCTCTGTACATCCTCCAGCTACCTCAGTTATAAGGGCCAACATACTCCATGAACAAAAGCTAAGTCACCCAGGACAGCATATATAAAATAAATGAGCTATGAACAGTTGCCCTCTATGATTACAAGTACCAGGTAAAATATTTCACTGGAGAAAACCTATCTTAGTCCATAAGCAGAGACAAAGGAGCAAATACTGATATTCAAAAAAACCAGACTTAAATTTGCATCAAGTTACACCCAAAAAATCATTTTCAAAGACCCCAAGTAAATCATCAGTGCACTCAAATCATCGAAATAATTTTGTAACAAATACAGTGTTGATACAGCAAGATTCCTTCGTACAGAGTGTAGCCAGGTTTCTTACATCCTGCATATCATCCAGCTTGGACATAGTGCTTCTGTAGCACAATCACCCAGCGTTTTGGAAAGGACCCCACAGTTAAGGTCTCCTATTAGAGAAAATTATCATTCACCGAAAGCTATGGACTTTGGGTTAGGTCTTCCAAACAAGAATCCATCTCAAAACCTCTGGGAGAATCGCCTACAACATCTTCCCTATATATTTTAACAGTTATGGATGATGCAGAGATTTCTGAAAAGCATTAAAGTTTCAGTATTTTATAACTGAAGGCATGACAAAGATTAGTAGCTTCTTCTCTCAGCAACACAAGTCTCAAAATTACTTTATATACTGCCCTGTCGTTATAGCTGCCCAGATCTAATTTAGAATCCACTACTACTTCTGCTGTGGGCCTCTAATGTTTCTTTTTTAAGCTTTACTATTACTTCAGTGCCTTGTTTCACCATATTCAAAGACCAGATGCTGCAGTTCTCAGGAGGCTTTTGCCTTCTCTCTCTGTCCTCATCAATAAAATTTGCCAGAGGATTTTAACATCTCCCCTCCAAGACACACACAAAAATCCAGCAGCTCCTCCTAGCACAGTCTCATGGTATAGCCTGGCAGGCAGTTAAACACCTCACTCACTCTCTGCCTCACCACAGTGGAATGAACTGGGGGGGAAAGAGTAAAATCTGTAGTTTCAGATAAAGACAGTTTAATAGGACCAAAAAAGAAAGTGAAAATTATAATAACAATAAAATAATTAGAATATACAAAAGAAGTGATGCACAATGCAATTACTCATCACCCGCAGGCTGATGCCCAGCCTGATCCCCAGCAGCAGCCCCTGGCAAGCTTTCCCCCTTGTTTATAGACTCAGCAGGACATCACATGCTATGGAATATCCCTTTGGCCAGTTTAAGTCAGCTGTCCCAGCTGTGTCCCCTCCTAGCTTCTTCTGTCCCCCAAACCATTCACTGGTGCTGTGGTGTGAGAAACCAAGAAGTCTCTGACTGAAGGTAAGGACTGCTTCGCAAGAACTCATCCACCTGTGTTATAAACATCATTCTCATCCTAAATCCAAAACATGGTATTATACCAGCTACTAGGAAAAAAATTAGCTCTATCCCAGTTAAAACCAAGACACATGGCTAACCTTTACAGCTCTTCAGAAGTGATTATCTACCCTTGTGCAGACTGCAAAATCAGAAAGGCAGTGATTTGCTTGTTGAATAGCATTAATTAAAAGTTTAGAGCTAACATAAAATTTGGTCATACAAATCTGAATAGAGTTACAACAAAACTATCCCAAAGCACATGATCATTTATGTTTTACAGCTAAAATCTGCAGACGGTTTTATGAACGATTGAGCTTTCTGAGGGTGAGGGAGAAGAAGTGCTATTTCCCTCAATCATAGAGCTTCTTTTAAAGAACCTGAAAGAGTAATTCACCCCAAAGCAAATTAAGGGGGAAAAAAAAACACTGATGAGTCCCCAGGTTTATTTATCTTTGGGCGGATTGTCCTAAGACTAGCACTGAAGATGACACACCATGTGTATCGCTCAGCCACAAAAGAAATAAAACTTTACTATGGAAACCACAGCTTTTGAAACGCACCTCTCCCTGTTTCAGTAACTGAGTACAGGGGCTCAGGTTTGAAGCCTGAACCCTGCTCAAATACCAACTGGCAGTACAGAGGTCTTATGAGGACTCACAGCTCTTCAGCTATTTTTGTTTCCTAGCACACTGAAATGAAACCATTGGGCTTAATCTTACTACAATTATGCGTGTATACGCCAACTTATTTTAAAATATATATATGTAATTTCAGCCTTTGAATCGAGTATTGATTCCCTTTAGCAGTGCTACTTGGGAAAAAGAAGGGATAACACCCAACCAGCACTAAACCATTACAGTTGCTTGAAACACATAGGCTTTCTAAGCAAGAACAAAAGCATACTTGTACTACCAGTGATTTGCTGTTTAGAGTCACACCCTCAGAGATAAATAGGTATTCGTTGCACAAAGGTTGGCACCTATGTATTTGAAACAAAAAACATCATCTTGCAAGAGGAACCCACTTTCCAAGGACAGGCAGATAAAGCCAATAGGTGAACTTAGTTATCTCCTAAGTTCCTAAACCAGAGGGAATAAGGAAATTCTACTGTGATGACTTTCTGGTGTCAGCAGGTTCTCTCACACCATCTTTTCTTGTCCTGAACACCCAGCACCAGCTTTTGTAAACTAAATAGTCATGTCTACATTTGCCAGCAACACAAAAACCATCATGTTCAGGTCTGGTTTTAAGTCTAGGCTCCTCAGTGCAAGAGAGAAACAAAACTACTTGATTCAAACACTGAAGGACTTAGACATCTCTCATACAAAGAAAGGCTGAGAGAGCCATGATTTAAACCTAGAAAAGGCTTGTGGAGGACATTACTAATGTATATAAATACCTGAAGGAAGGGTATGAAGAACACAGAGCCAGGTTCTTTTCAGTGTTGGCCAGTGATAGGACCAGAGGCAATGGATATAAATTGGAATACAGGAGGTGCTGTCTGAACATCAAGCATTTACTGTGAGGTGACTAAGCACTCCCACAGGTTGCCCAGAGAGGTTTTAAAGTCTCCATCCTTGGAGATACTCAAAAAACCATCTGGACACAGACCTGAGCAACTAGCTCTAGGTGACCTTGTTTGAGCTAAGGGGCTGAACACTGTAAACCCCCAGAGGTCCCATCTAACCTCACCCATTCACAAAAAAGGAGAGCCTCCACAGATACTCAGCAGTCACATCTATAACTATCAGCTTTCTAAAAGTTACAACAGCCTCAGCAAGACTGTGGTCTTTCCACAGACAGTGCTCTGTTCCATCACTTTTCCTTGCTCAGTTCAGTCTCGTTCAATAGACTACATACCAAGAAGCAGTACTAGATCATCTTTATTGTACATTAAACTCTCAAAGTCAAACCTGTGAGGATTAAAAAAAAAAAGAGAAAGCTTGTATAGCATTAGAAAAATATTTGACATTTCAGCCTACATACAGTAAGCTCCACTATTTTTATAAAAGATCAGAACTTCTCTTAATAGGCTGCCTCTCCACGCTAGAAAGAGCAGCCTGGATAAGCATTCAGAGAATGATGATGCAATTACACTGAAGTACCTCAGTTTCAGTGACATCTCAGTACTTTCAGTAGGAAAGGAAGATTAGAGAGCAAGGCATAGATCTTAAGCTATTGGCTTTTCAAAACAGGCTCTTTGGAATATCTTGTTCTTCTGCAGATCAAAATACATACTTTTCTAAACGCTTAACTCTTTTACATTTACAGTTCCTGACACTAAGTAGGCTCACAAAGTTCACAATGCATAATGGTAGGGCATGCATCTAATACAGAGATTAGAGAAAATTGTCTCATAAGAACATTTGACCAAGGTTAAACAAGTGATGAGAATCCTTTTGTCATGCAGTCCCCAAAATTACTCTCTTACACTCTGGGATTGATGGTAGATAAATTGAAAACATGTAAATACAATACAGATTCTGTACAATGTATAACTATAGCCTCATTTTCAGAGGTCAAAGGTGAGGGATCACAAAGGTTCCTTCTGTATCAAGGATTCTATTTATTTCAGTTACATGGGTAAGTAGTGTCTAAGATCACTTAGAAAAAGCTAGTTTTAAGCTTTAGAATTTTTCCTCAGGTTCATTTATCTGCCAGTGTTACGCTGAATTTGCCACTAAGTTCCCCACTTAACATCACTTAAGTGATATTTTACGTAAATTATTTTCAGTGTATCCTCAGTCCCTCCAGCTCAGCCATTTTTTTCTGAAAGTCCGAGGCTGCTTTTCTCTACAGACTCATACTTTGCAATACAAACAGCTGCTTTAGCTTTTTCCTCCCCATAAGGAACAGTCCCTTGTTCTCTTCTGGAGCTTGATTTCCCATCCTGATTCTGCTATGCACACTGCCAATGATATCAATGCTTTCCCTGTAGCAGCTGCCTTATCATGTGCAAGTCTGCTTTGGGAGAACAGAGGCAGGGACAAATACTGCATCAAAAGCAGCCATCAAAATGCTGACTAAAACAGTAGCATTTGCCAAATAAATAATTTCTATAACTCTAATATAGGATATTTCTATGAGTTTAATACTTGCATGATTCTATTATTTTCTAAGTTAAAATATTTTACTTTGATTCTATTATTCTCTAAATCAAAATATTTTACTTAAGACAGAAAAGGTATGAAACATACATTTCACAGTAAATATTACCATTTCACTGATAATTTTTCACGGTACAGCTACAAAGAATGGACACACTTAAAACTTTAAAGTGGCCCACCAACCCAGTGATGAATTCCCTCTCCTTCTCACTTCATTCTAGTAACTCTTTCATAAAAGGTAAGGAGGAAAACCCCACTCCTACCTCCCCAGAGAGGTATCTGCTTACATTTGAAGTGGTTACAACAGTTCACTTGGGGTCTTATTACAAAACACAAAGAAAATGCAAACAAATAGAAAACCAAGTAGACAGGGGAGGAGAAAGAAGAAAAATCTTTTCTTACTTTACTTTGAATTTGAGAACTCAGGAGTTTAAATACCCATGCAAGGTTTGCGTGCAGTTAATCCCTGTAATGAGGGTTAAGTCACCTCTTAAGTTTGCTAGAAGGTAGGATGGTTCAAATTTGGAGTCTATGAGAGATGCTAGTCTTGAATGCACTCCATCACTTCCGCCTAAACTGTTCCATTTTGCACACGTAACCACTTCCTTGAGGAAGATCCTAAACAGAAACCCACCAAGAACATCTACCTTGCTCTTTGTGTCATTGCATAAGCATTTCATAGGAACAGGAAGGGGTCTGGCAAGCTCCACCTTTGTGGTAGATATACAGTGCAGACAGCAAATCCTCTGCTGTCAGTCTGAATCTGGTACTGGTCTTATAAACGGGCCATTTGACAGCTCACACCACACTGTTGGAAGGATTCTTGTTATCCCAGCTCTTGGTAAAGATCATTCTTGTGTCTATGGCAGCAAGGAGCTTGACTTTAAAATATATTTTTCTGTTTGCAGCAAGATAAGCCGCAAGTTTCCATGGTGATAAGAAAATGCTTCAGCACTTGCATGATTCTTCTGCAACAAATAAATTAATGCCAGGATTTAAGCAGATAAAAATGTTATTCTCATCCATCATTCATTTCATGCCACTATGGACAGAAATAATATGCATAAAATAATCTAAATATAGGATTTGACCTGAGTTATTAATACCCAGAGTTATTCTTAGTGGTGTTCTACAGGTGAGGATTATTACCAGATGGCATAAACAATTTTGTGTGGCTTTGTATGAGTTAGGGATTGCAACAAGTTTTTCTAAAACCCATGGCTTATTCACAGAAATTTACTTTCATCGTTTCTCAGCTTTTATGTTTATATTTGAAAACTCAGGAGCTGTTTCTACTTGTATTGAAGCCATGACTAAAGTCCAATACAGTCAATTGTGTCTCAGATGAGAAAATGTTTTCAATATTTTCTGGGGGCTTTATGTATAAGTAAAGCTTTTTAAAATAAAATCATGGGAAATTATATCTAGTTAAAAGAATTGGCATCTATCAAACCTACAACAAAAGCAAAAAAAGTCTAATTATTGTTCAAAAAAACCCCACAAACCCCTAACCATTTAGAATCTCTCTTTAGCCTATTAAAGCAGACTAATCTAAAAGTCTCAATGATCACATGTTATCAAGACATTATCAGCTACTTCATTTTACATGGGTACTACCACTGCCAGATCTGACGTTTAACTGGGGATGTCATTAAGAGGACCAGGACACCTGCTACAGATAGGAATTCTTTTGGACAGAAACCACCTCTTGCTCATGGAGCGCTCAGCATGCAGAGCAAACCTTCCTCACAGCCAGATTAACCTACAATAAAATGATGTAATCACTTTCAAACTATGTCCAATAACACTTGCTGCACATGTAGAAAAAAAATCTCTACACATAGTTACCTTTTTATGTCAGTGAAATGTCACCCTTCCAACTTGCAGGGCCCTAAAACCCAGTGTTCAGCACATGTTAATGGAAGTCATGTCCTGACTGATCCCTTCCATTCAAGGTTTAGAATGTGCCCACCCTGAAAAACTGCATCTGGACAACAAACACAGTATTCCTGCCAAACACTGAGCAGAAATTCGTAAGACCCAAGTGGAAAACATCCAGTACTAATGACTCAATTCATGGAGCTGATTTCAGGAGATGATTCATAACTAATCTATAAATTTCACTAATTGGAAACCCCTCTCACTGCTCACACTTGAGGGAAAAAAGAAAAATTAAGACACTTCCTGCGTGCTGGTCAAAAATCCCAAATAAGGCAACCATTAATTGAGTTTCTGGCACAGACATCCCTCAATTACATCTACACAACCTAAAGATCAGTAATACATCTATAAACATATATACACACACGTAAACACAACAGAACAAAGGCTGAATACTTTTAGGGAGGGAAAAGAAGTTACTAATGATTTTATTTCCTTAAAAAGCCCCAGAAAATAATTTAAATTCTAATGATAGCTTGAGAGGATGCAGCAGTAAGGGTATTTAGCAGATCTCAGTAATTATATATTTGGTATGCTGCAATATAATTCCTAAACACAAACAAACAAAACAGTTAGGATTTCCCAGTGCATTACCAAGTCAAAACACACTAAATTCAGGACAGGTCACTCTTAGGTTTGTGAAAAAGGGAGGGTAGGACTGACTGTGTTTAATACTGAAAGCTTGGTTTACATTGTTGCTAAGATCCTAGTCCAGAGTTATTAATTAGTTAAAAAGCAGCCAGTTCAAGTGAGGATAATTCAGACTTGACTGTACCTCTCTCCTTGACTCTTGCCAGACCCCACCCCTCCACACACACGCCTGCAGACCAGGATAATTGACCCAGCTTGTAGCCATGCCCCCTAATTCAAAGGGCATTTGCCTCACAGAAGCTCTGCCCTCTAAGTTCAGAGCATTATTTCATGCTCTGCAATCACAGGAGCAAGAATCTTTCATTAAAAAAAAAAAACTAGGCTAATAACTCATGAGCCCATGAGTCTGGGTCATAGCCAGAGACCTGTAATGTGGGTTAACATCTGACCAAACTGAAAGTAATTGCAGCTTCTCCTGTAAATCTTCTCCACTCCTTCTCTCTGTGACCTGGAATATCCACCTCTAGTGACAGACCTCTCTTCTGAGTGTACTGTGGGGTTTCATTTTTGCCATATTCTTTAGAGAAAAACAAAATCCAATAGCTTTATATAATCCTTTTCCAAGAGCTCACGTCCTGTTAAAACACTGAATTCTGACCAAAAAAAAAAAGAAGTCCCTAAAGAATGCCAGTATTTAAAAACGCCCTACCACCACAAGGAGTTAGATCTGATTATTTCTTTGAGGAACCAAGAATTAGTGGCAGCACCACAACCCTTCTTTGGGTACTGGCAGGAACTTTCACCTATTACTGCACATGCAGAGAACAGCAAGCTATGAAGAACAGAACCTGAAAAAGGGCATTTAGTGTTTCATTTCCTATTTCCCATATGTTTGTAAATTTACAGCATAGGAAATACTGAGGTAATTGGGGTTTTTTTTCTGGAGAAGTTTAGAAATAGTTCATCTTAGTTTGGGTTCCTCCCACACCATGCATTAGATGCAAACAGACTTGAGACCCGTAATGTGAACTGGAAAATACTCACAGCTGGGGACCCATAACTTTACCAGTAGTTTTTGCAGGCTATTTTAAAGTGCAAGGAATAAACACGTAAATGTGTGGACAGCTACAAAGAAGTGGATCTGCCAGCTCTAGAAACCCCATCTTGTACAAGTTTAAAATGCTCACTTACTTACAGTGTATTTTGATATTTCTAAAAAAAAGTGAAAAATGGGATAAAGATCTTGACAAAAGTCAGATGCCACATGTGAAACAAAGAACAAAACAGAAAGCTTCCTATCCTACTCTTATTGAAAGGCCTTTCAAAGTAACCCATGTATACTTATCAGCAGGTCTTTTTTTTCCCTTAAAGACCTGAATATCAAGATACAGATCACTGTGCTGAAAGCCACTCTTTCCAAAAAGGAGAGTGCTTGCCAATAAATCACAACTGTTTTACCATATGCCACATCGTTCTGCCAAGTATCACCAGCCTGTTCTACTTTTAAGCAAATTTCATTATAACATAGCTCAGAGCAATGCTCATTAAAAGTATACTGAAAAATGTCAAGTTGTTTTTATATTAAAAATGAGACTTTGTTTTCCGTGAAGATTTCACACTGGTATTTATTGAAAAATCTGGTATCTCTCAAAAAAATCTGAGAAATCTCACCTCATAAACTCACCACTCGCTCCCGACACTAAGATGACAACCCTGTCATCTGCTCCATTGTTCACTAATGTTGATTGCCGCTTTGAGGACTCCAATTCCCAGCACTCTGGTGAGACCTCCAATCTAAGCCCACTCATTAATCACCTTCCCTGTTGGTGCTATCAAGCAGGGGTTCAGGATACAGCCATTTCTTTGGATAACTTTGAATAGATGTGTTCACCCTTTTCTATGAGAGGCTCACAGCAGTCAGCTCTAAGATTCTTCTAAGAAATCACGAAGCCCCGTGAGCTCTTTCATAAGCATGTACAGCTCAGCAGAAGGTTTTCCATATAACAGCTGACAAGACTGGCCTTTAACTGATGAACTATCCAGAAACTAGTCCAAATGCTGACCTGATTTAAACTCTGATCTCACTGGACTCATGGGGTAGGGAAAGTATGCAAATCAGCCCAAAATCTGGCTTTAGAATCTCTTTGATTTATGTTGCCCAGAAATAGACCAACTCGTGATGTTTTCACATTTTAGCTTGATGAATCATTGCTAAACCTATCACAGGCTAAAAAAAAAATAAAATACAGTCATTAGCTTTTCATTAGAAAAAAAAAAATCATTATTTCTTCCATTTACTGACAATTACTTCTTCCATTTACTCACATCCAATATTTCTCATGGCCAACAGTCGATCAAGAAACATTCCTCCTTCCTGGCACTGTTAGAATTTAATGGACATTATAAAGTACTCATTCAAAGTAAAACTGTCAAATTTCAAGAAAAAAATTTAAAAAAAAGGTCATTATCAGCTGAGGCTTCCAGCATATGAATCACAGTACAGACGTTACACACGTGACAGTAGTTTTCATTAGAAAAAACAATAGCATTTTTTATCAGATAGCAAACTGAATGAGGGGTTCTACATGCTTTGGTCTACACGTTAAAACACATATCCAGCTGCTGACTACCGGTTACTGCCTGCCACTCTCCATCCTGAAAAACACAAATAAAATTAAATACCACAGTACAGGCTCAGAAAAGCCAGGTAGTTCCAGGGTCATGTTATGTAACTGATATCCAAAATTCAATTTTTAGGAATTTATGAAATTTCTTGTATTTTTTTTCCACTGTAGATTTCCCACACATGTTCTCATATGCCCTTCTCCAACAGAAGGAAGTTTGTAAAAGCCTTTCTCTTCTACATGCATAATTTGTTTTTCCTAGGCATTTTCAGTCTTGCAGTTTTGCCCTTCTTGTGCAGTTTTAGTTCAGTTAGTCAAAACTGGACCAAAAATATTACCATGCTTGTTTAAAAGAATATATTTAAATTAATAAGGGCTTTAGGGACAAAGACCATATCTCTTCATCCTGCCATTCAGTGTTTCTGTCCATCCACATCCTTTTTTTCAATCCATCAGTCCCAAGAGAGTGCCTATGAAGAACATTTTAAACAGCCCTTTTGCCCTCTGCTGCTTGAAAAGCAAAGCAAGTAATTTAATATTATTACACTGAAGTTTCATTCTAAATTGTATTGAAACACTCCAGAAATGCAAATGAGGTTTTTTAGCCTATGACAGCAATTTTTTTTGGTAACACTTCCTTCTCATCCCACTTTTAAATACCTCAGCCCTACTTTGACTTTGCACTAGGAATTAGTTATAAGAATGAATCCTCTTTATAATACATACATAGTGAAAAGATAACTGGTAAGAGCCTATTTTACCATGCCCGGTTAAGTTCCATCACACCTTTCCGAAATTAATGGATCACAGTCCCCAGTATTTCAAATAGCAAGTGCTGAGGACTTTAGATCTAGATCAAGTGCCTTCTCATGCTTGCCCATGTCTATGAAGAGGTTACACTCATAACCAGTTTGACACTCAAGATTCTCCCAATAACTGAGGAGATTTTAGATCCCTAATATTGTCAATTACAATTGTGTCTTCGGCAACACAAGTTTCCCAGTGGTACCTACAAGGGATTGTTGAGCACAGTTGAGCTGTTTCTAAAGAGGGTTAGGCACAACATGACTTAATGCAGAACTTTTAATAAAAATTTTGCAGATTTCGGAATACAGTCATTACTCTTTCTTATTATGCACAGAAGGTTTGAATAGTACAGCAAAACAGTAACAGCTGAATAAAATCAGGGAATTCTGTTTGTCTTTTTTTACCACTTCTATTGTGGATCATTACAAAACAAGCCTGGAAGTTCCTAGATGGCATTACAGGTCAGTGGCTCAGATTTGAAACACTTTGATGCAGCATAATTTGTATGCATCTCTGCAACACATAAATGCCTCCATCAGTTACTGCATGCCACTTCAAAAAGCCAGCCAAATAAACTGATTTTAAGGAATGAGAGTGTTTCTACTATACAAGTCTAGGAATGGAAACAAAGGTCAGGTTGATTACTTGCCCCAAGGCACAGTAAATCTGTGTCAGAATGCAGACAGAAGAACAATAGACAAATATTAGTCTTGCACTAGAAAAAAACACTGATATAAGTTTACAATGCTTTTTAATAACTAGATAACTACAAATGAAATAATACCAGCATGAAGAAATACAGCTTTCCAGCTTTCTTCTCAGCTTTCACCCACCATGAAGAAATACAACCAGGTGGTGGTGGATGTCAGAGTACAGCACTGCAAATATGCAAAGGTACACCCTTTTTAACACTGAGTCCAAGGGAAATTTCCAAATCCTTCCTTTTGAATGGCATAGGATTAGTTACTATTTCGTTTTCCACGTTTGTTCTCCACTAGAGCCCCACAGCCTATCAACAATTAATATCAGGCATAAAACGCAGCCAGAGTTTTAATTGGAATCCCCTCCCACGCTAAGTCTCCACTGCCCACAGCCTGCCCCATTCGCAGTGGTAACTTCTGACTTTAACTGAGCTGAGAGTAGCACCAGGAGATTTACATGAGCACAGGTTTATACAGCAAGACTTACTGCAATCATTTTGAGTGAAACATGCAGAGACCAGGTGACTTTGAGCATTTATCAAAGTGAGGGATTAAGAGGACCAGGGCTATAGCCAGATGGGACAGACAGGCACTGTGGGAACATTCTTTATAACATTCTGGCAACTGTCTTAATGAAAAGGTAAATCCTACTTAGCTTTCTGATGCCAGACCTTGAGTCACTGTTAATCAAATCTAGTTTTCCAAGAGAAACTTAACAGATGCTTTACATGAACGAATTCTACAATTAGAGACTGTATAAACACATCATCAAACAGCTCTTTAAGAAGAATGCAAAAAACCACACTTTTGTCAATGTTTCATTCAGATGCTAATTAAGGAAGTATTCAAACGCCCCTCTTCAAGGATCACTCTTGAAAGAATATGGATTAATTCTAGAAGAAACAGAAGATGCTAAGCGCTGGCTCTCTAAGCGCTGTAGTGGTAAGTGATGAACATTGCATTGAGAGCTGATGTGAGCTGCCTTCTAGTCATGGCTTGTATCCACCACTGGGTTCGAGCAAAACCAGTGCACTGCAGCTGGATCACAGCCTACCAACAGGAATAAGGACACTGAAGGAATCAAGGACCACCCATGATTTCTGCCCCTTATGCCAGGCAAATTGTTCTCTGCCTTACCAGCAAATTTGAAAGCTAACGAATCATTAACATTCCCCACAGGTAAACTTTGCAATTTCCAATAATGTCAACTTATATTCAGATTATGAGTAGGTATTTGTTAAGTACAGGGAGAGGCATTATTTCCCTGGTATTTATTTTTCTACTGTGATTTGGAAAAGCCCATTATTTACCCCAGCAAAAGGAAAAATAGATTTGGCTTGCAGCACTGACACCTTTACCCACTTTTAGTAAATGAAATGCCTGATTATGTAAAAGTTAGCAAGTTTGGAAGAAACACAGCATTACCTATCAAAAATATTTTTTTTCAAAATAAGGGAATCCCCAAAAACTTAAACCTTAACTAACAACAGTGCTAAATGATTCATTTGTTACTTTTAGCAGAAATTCTCAGAATAGCCTCATCTGATTTACCTTTACATCAAAAGAAAAAAGCCTGAGAGCTGCCAAACTTTTAACATTTGGAGCTACCTAATGGCAGAAAAAGAAACTTTATGATAATATTGAACAGCCTGGGCTGCACAGAAGGTCAGCCTATTTCCAGATCACATTTAGAGGTGACAATCACACAATAATCCACTAGTTTGGACTAGAGAATATTATGTATGCAGTATACAAACACAAGATTACCCTGTAGCAAAGAAAGTGTTACAAAAGTATTTTTGAAGAGTGAACATCAAACAACTTTACCGTAAATTTACTAATATAAGCTTGGAAAATGCAATGCAAAGGGAACGAAGATAAACACTATTCAGACTAAATAACTAAAGAAAAACCATATTTTCAGAGAAGATGCAATTTCAAACTTAAGCAACAGGCTGGGGTCAACTCAGAAGTTCTTTGCTTATCATACTGACCTACAGGTTGGCCTGACCTGGTTGAACTTGCTTCAAGCAGAGGTTTGGACTAGAGGACCTCCCAGCACCCCTGCTGCTTTAAAAAAGGGACAGAACCCTTGATTCTGCAGTCAGAAATCCTTCACCATGAAAATGCTGTAAAACAATACTGTAACATTGTTATGTGGCAGAGGAAATTTGCCTTCCTCTCCCATGAGGAAAGACTGAGAGAGTTGGATTTGTTCAGCCTGCAAAAGAGAAGACTTCAGGGAGACTTCTACCTCTTTTCAGCCTTCCAGTACTTTAAAGAAGCCCAAAAAAAAGCTTGAGAAGGATTTTTTACAACAGCATGTGTTGACAGGACAAGGGGGAATGGCTTTAAATTGAAAGGGAGTAGGTTTAAATTATATATTAGGAAGAAATTCTTCACTACTGGAGTGATTCTTCACTATTGATTCTGTTTGCACAAAGACATGGATGCTTCATTCCTGGAAGTGTTCAAGACCACGTTGAGCAACTCAGATGATGGCAGGTATCCCTTTTCAAGGCAGGAGGGTTGGATCTGAGTGATCTTTAGGGTCTCTTCCAACCCAAACCATTCTATAATTAGATGAATTACTTATTTCCTCTCTCCCCAGCTTCCCCCCCCCACCCCCCCATCCCCCCGTTTTTATTTAAATGTAACAGCTGCAACTCCCAGAGAAATTTCTTCCTGGCAATAAATTGCCATATTGTTTGAATTTATTCACAAGTTAACTTTAATGGATAATCTACTTGGAGAGGGATTTTTGATTGCAATCTCCATGCAAACTCTTCAATCAGTCAAGTTAGTACATAAAAAAAAAAAAAAAAAAAAAGTGTGTGTATATATATGTAAAGTGCAGTAATTTAACTATGGCAAAAAATAGTATGCTCATCATCATGAGGGTAACATGAATCTCTTAAAAATCTTTAAGGGCTATCTTAATACTCCATTCTCTACTGCTGGAGAACTTAAGTACATATAACCTTGCAGAAAGAATTAAACCCAACCAAATCTTACCCAACCAAAACTTAGCACTGAACTAAATTAAGCCTTACAACAACATGCACAATAAGTAAGTTAATGCAAAATACCTTTTATGAATATACTACAAATTGAGAGGAGTGCTACCTAGGGGCCAAGGGCAACATGGGATAACAAGTACACACTTCTTCAATTCCCTTGCATTTTGTTGAACACAGCCTGAACCTCAGGTTGAGAGTTTTCAGGTACTGTTGATATGCACCGAGCAGGAAAGCAAGCGGAAAAACCGCTTTTTGATCATGTCAGTTTTGTTCTGTGTTCACCCTGAAAATCTTAATACCTTTAGATTACCTTATCAGCTATAAGAAAATGGGCAGTAGGCAAAAGATGTTAGACTGTAGGTACAAATACATAATTATGTCTTGGGTTACACTTGAGAAAAATGCCTATTCTGCAAGACTTTTAAAATCAGCTAAATGTAAAACCCTTCATTCCAAGTGTTTCAAAATTGCCAGCTACGGGCCAGTGTTTCACAGAATTGCACTCAGCAAAAATAATAATCTAATTCTTAATTATATTACACCTTAATATTTTTAAATGTGCAGCTTCATTAGTGAGTTCTACTGATAAAAGACTCTTGTTCTTGGACTGGAGCACACAACCCGTTTAGAGTACTGCTGGCAAGGGCTCATGTCTAATAGCTCACCCCTTCATCCTGCACAAAGTTCTGTTCAGCTGGCTTTCATGGTATAAAAAAAAAGAAGAAAGATGACTGAAATTACTTCTGAGACACATTTCTGTAAAAAGTCCATCCAATTTCCTCAACAGCATTACAGTACCATATTTTATCTATCCTGTGTGAGAAGGCTGACAAATACTATGCACCCTCCACGAGCTCATGTATCAGAGTACTTCATTCCCCACGCTTGATAAGAATTCCTTGATAATAAAAGAAGGGGGGCAGCAGCAGGAGATCCAGTGGAAGCAAAGCAATCACTGCAGCCAAGTTTATATTGTAGGGAGCACTGAAAGGAAGTATTTCCAAGAGCACCTCGTGAACTTGAATGACAGAATGTCAGGGAGCTGAACTCCACAGGAATCCAGCAGTTCTACCACATTTCTCTGCCATGGCATTCTTTAATCCACCATTTTTCTGAGAGAAAACACAAGTAGACTTGAACTCCTTCCACCATTGGCACACCCACATAAAAATACACCAGAGATGTATTTTTCTTCCTTTTGCTCTATTACTGCAAAAGATTATTTCTGGCTCTTTCATACTGGCTCTGGGAATTTTAAATGAAACATAACAGGGCTTTGGGAACACTGGTGTCAAGTATTAGAAAAATGAAGAATCTGAAGGTAATATTATTAATTTTCTGTTCATTATTATAATTTTGTTCTCTATTGCTTACCCTTCCAGTTCTGTAAAGGGTATATTAAGGCACCTGCTGGAAATTACGATCCTCTCAGAGCTGACAGAAGTAATATAGCAGTTATACTCTAAGAATTACTACATTTTAGGATATCCTCCAACCAGAGTATTGGAGGAATAATACAAAGATAGACTAATTTCTAAATAGTCAGTTAAAAAAAAAACAAAAAACCGAAGGCAAATTCTCTTCCCATTCCTGTAACTTCCAGTTATAAACGTTCCTGGCACACCTGCATGCATGAAGAAGAAAGAATTCACCCTCCAGCATTTCTGTTTATTTACAAAACATTTCACTGCTAAACGCAAGACAAAATTTAACATCCAACTGAAAAAATCCCCTATGGTTTAATAATCATGTGGAATGCAACAGATGTATTTGTCTTTGTAATATTACACTAAAAGTTCAGGATTGTTATCCAAAATCTTTTTAAAAGCATAAACATATTTGATGATAAAACATTTTGCAAGTTCTTTTCAGTTTTTTCGCACTGTTTTTGTCAATAAAAACCATATTAAAAAGACTGATGTTTTTCAGACTGCTCATGTAATTTCTGAAAGATATGCAAAAAAATCTAATAAAATTTTCAGTGCCACTTGAAAATCCCCCACTGAATACCCAATTAACTTTAGACAATAATTTCTGATTTTCCACTTGACCTGATGTATCCCCTGTATCCATAACTCACACCAAAATTCCCTGAATAGCCACTGAGCAGAATTTTCCATATAGAATTCATAACAAAAAGAATCCACCAGCATATTGTCTAAGACTGAAACACTGTTAAATAGCTCCAAATACTTGTTTTCCAAACACATATCAAGGGGTGATATTTGTATAATGCATGGCTCCACTTCACAGAAATGTGTATCTCCAGAAGCCAACTGCTTTCCTCAATTAAATCTGCATTGCAATTTCTAAAAGTTTCAATTAGGAACAAGAAGAAATTACCTGTTTTTAAGAACATGAACTGGAGAGCATACCACATGTAAATGAGGAGCAGCAAACTGGCCTGCTGTAAACACTGACAACTGTGTTGAAATGGAAACTGCAGCAGCATTACCTGCATAACACATTACAACATCATTTTAAACTGTTCAAGAACATCACAAACTGAGCTGCAGGGTCTCTCAGTTCAGCATAGTGCTCACCTGGCCAAGCATGGGGGTTCACATACCTTCACACTTCTGCACCATTCTTTATCACACAGAATGGCTGGCTCACATGAATTTAAAGCAGTTTTGTCTTAAGGTACCCAAAGATTAGCAATTAATTGCAGTAGTGAATTATGAAACAAATTTCCATCAAAGCATGGAGCCATCAAACGCCGGGAGAACAACTGAGAATCAATGTCATTTGAGATGCATATGAAAGCAGGATGAGTACAGGCAAACCAAACCTCAAATTAGAAAGAAAATTCAAAAAGCTGAATGCATGCAGCTGGTCTTCAGTTAAATTCCCTTCAAAACCTTATTTGTGTTTAACCTGCAGCAGTGCTGAAAAGAAAGGGAGTGCAACAAAAAGGCAGGGTTACAATGTGAGAATGAACAAAGATTGCCCAACAGGTCATTGCCACTGTGCAGCTGAACATCACCTTGTATCCTAGGAAACACCTAGGATATTCCAAACACCTTCATGACTCTTCCCCAAGTTACAATTCAGCACCACTAACCATATCATCACTGCTCATCTGTTCAACACCTTAGGTGTCCAAGGTTTTTGGCATATTTAGCAAGGCTTCTCCTTAGCCACTTCTCTTCACATGTCTTTCCTGTCCTCTCAGGAAGAGACTTCTCTCAATTTTATTGTACATAAATACAGCAATACACCCTTTCCACAAAAAAAAAAAAAAAAAAAAAAAAAAAAAAAAAAAAAAAAAAATCAAGAACAACCTGAGCAACCCAGCAAGGTAAAGCACAGGAAACACAAGATAAGGTAGCCTTTCACCTCCTTCTCCTACTATCAGCCTGCATTTAGACATACCATGAAAGTGCATTCACAGTCTCTCCTATTGCCCAACCTCCTTGAGCTCTGTTCATCTAACCACACAAAGAAAAATAAAGATAGAATAAATAGGAACTAAATTAAGCAGACTGGCAAAGACAGAATTGGGCAGAGAATATATATTGACAAGAAAAAAAAAAATCACTAAGAACTGAAACCAAGAAAGACAAGAATAAAGAAGGGACTGGAAGACAGAACACAAGAAACATCTTATGCACATGTTCACTGGGCATCTCTTAAAAGGAGGCTATTACTATGTTACTTGGTGCCATGGCACTCTTCAAAATAAGATCCAATTGAACATATTAGTTCCAGAGAGTTGACTGTGTGGTATTACACTTGAAAACATTTCTATTAATTTTTAAACAAGTCATTACCAGCACATTCGTTGTCCAAACACTCTGAAAGAGAAACACAAGACTGATGGCAGATGCCTTACACAAAAAGCAACTACAGAGTGGGTTTTCTCCCACCTCCTTTTTCAAAAACATGTAATGAAATTTTACTACAAAAAAAATAATAAAAGTGTTTTTTCTTCCTACTGCCAGCATTACTTTAGCCTTCAGCACAAGTTTCTTCTTACCAATCAAAGCCATGTACATTGAAGATTCTCCCTGATTAGTATAGTTGTTCTTTTGCAGAGAGGAACAAAGACATTTGCAGGTAACAAAGGTCTGATAAAACTGAGAAGTGTAGATTCAAATACTGGATTCCAGCTAGTTTACATAAACTGGGGATCAGGTTGATACTTCATCAGGGACTGTGTGCTGAACATTTTCAAGACCACCACAAAAAAACATTGCATTTTACCTGTCTGTGTGTAGGTATATACGATGGATTTCAAACTAGAAATTAAGAAATACTTGCAACTTTCCTTACAAGGTACTTTGAGTATTCATTTTAAATCTAATTTCATATTAGATGCACTTAAATCTAATGTCTCTAAGTGTTAATCTAAACACACTTTGAACATGTGTAATGCACTGTCTCAGCAGACCTGTATCCCAAGGGCTGAAGTTCAGACAAGACCAAAGAAAATTAAAGCTCATTTCGTCACTTAAACATGCCTTTCCAAAGCAGTGAACACAAGCCATTTTGGGTGTTTTCCTTTCTCACAGGGAAAGCGAAACATACCTAGATAACCAAAACTGACATCATGACCACGAATCAAAAATACTGAACAAAAAAAAAAAAGTTTTGTCCTTGTTTAGCAGCAAGAGTGCTTCAAACAAGAGAGCAGTTGTTCTCCCCCGCCCCCTTTTACACTGTGCTGCATCATTCATTTGCTAATCTAGCAATTAGTTTTTCAGACCTTCTGGCAACATGATGCAAGCAGTGCCAAAAAAAAAAAAAATCCAAAGACCCTGAAGGTTAATCAAAGAACAAAGGCAATGGAATACACACACACAAAAAAAGTAAACGCCGAGACTGAAGATGGCTGTCAAAATTTCTGAGAAACAGGTCAGCATATCCGAATAGTGAACCAACAGCACAGTAACAGAACCTTCAAATGATTGTTCCCTGAAGTTTTAAAAGTTTTTAAATTACTAAGTATATTTTAATTAATAAAGGTTATACTTAACTAACTTGTATGGCATTACAATAATCTTTACACAAATAAATTCCCACCTTGTTACGTAAAGTTCTTGTACAAAATCCACTATAGCCCCGAAATAAGGCAGTGTTTTTATATGAATATTTCTTTTAGGAGCATGTTTTGCATAGTAACTGAGGCTTAAATGAAATATTCAGAATAGTACTTCATAGTCTCCTAGCATTAACTAGATTTGCACCTAATAAAGCAAACAGCTCGACTTTACTGATTGCAGCACAAGTAGGGCCTGCTAATGGCAACTGGATTTTTCTCCCTTCCCTCTGCTCAAGTTTCACTGTTAAATCAATGCTGAATTATAGGTACATATCCTGATATCTAAAAATCCCACCAGGAATGCCAAGGGCACTTTAATCTGCACAGTGATTCTTATAAATGCTAGGCATTTTCTATCTTAAAAGCATATTCTCTATATTGCTTTCCTACAATACCTGAAGAATTTTTAGCACACTCAAGGGAGCTACAACAGAATACTCATTCTAATAACTTTTCCTCATGTGATACTCTTAAAAATCAGGATCTAAATAAACTTCAAAAATAAGCTTTTGCTGTATTCTCTTGCACTAAATTTACTGAACAATTCCCACTTCTTAAAACCAGAATACTCTCTGTCTTCTTCCCTAACTCGGAAAGATTTATTTTTGTAGCCTTCTTTTTAAGCCACTACTCCCTAAAGTTTAACTTTGCAAGTCTGACTGCTCAAACTGAGGTCACCCAGGACCTTCACTTCTAAGTCAGTATCAATCTATAGTTTATGCTCAAGCAGGAGAAAACGTTCCTACTTCATTCTCCATAGAAGGGGGTTGCAAAGGAGGGATTGCAAGGAACTGCACAGCCTCACGAGTGGAAAAAGCTCTAAGTAGCACAAAGGAGTTTTATGACACTAAAAGAACTCTCTCTTCTCAATTCCTCAATTACTTTTTTCTTCATGTCATCATTGCAGCTTTACTCTTGCACCTTCCAGAAACTTCCTTTTAGAGAAAAGGAAGAAAGAGCAACCTTTTAAACCAGCTGATCCCTTCCAAAACTTGAAAATTAATAGTGTTTGCAGTACTTTGCATTGAGTCTTTGCCACTTCATGCTTATCTTTATTTCAATTTTAAAAATTGCAGATGACAGCATTTACAGATTGGCTAGTGATCCATGAGCTTAGCCTTCATTACTACTGTACAACCTAGAGATTAATATAATAAATCTTTTTTTCTTAATTCTGTGTGGTAGATACAATCTACTGTGTTGTTCTCTTATGCCTTTTTTTATGTGATACACATAGTTTCGGGTTTTGATTTATTATTGTAGCTCTTAAGTTTTCATGAAGACAAAAGAAAAAGAAATACATACTTCATAAAATCTTTAAACGTTGGTGCTGAGGTTTAAATGGCTCCAGAATGTTCAGGTTGTATCAAGAAGTGGTCTGGAAACTGTCATGGATTTGAAAGCCAATTAAACACCATGACATCCATGGTTGAAGACACCCTTCCCTGAAGACCCTAGAACCTTATTCTGAAAAGCTTCACTACATGATTATCCTCTTATTTTTCCCCTGGGTACTGAAGCTGGACATCCCATAGGAAACAAAACACAAAGTCTAGAGGCATTTCAGCTCTGGCCTAACAAAGACATCCTTAATTTAGAGATCATAGCCTAGAATATGGTATTAAAAATATATAAATCTCTGCTGGGAAAGAAACAAACACACTGTTGCATGGTTGCAGACATTTGTTAGCAAACTGACTCAAAGAGAAACTTCTATATTCCTTTTCTCCATTACTATCTCAGCTGGTCACGCAACCAGCAAATCTTCTGCCAAAAGAACCCGACTTCATGTTGTTACTCTAACTCACTTATCTCCTCTGGGTGGCCTTTCTTTTGAATTTGTATGCACCACAATATTGGCCCAGTTTAAACTCCCTGAGTAATACTACAGCAGAGTTTCTAGCAAGATTAATGGGAAGTGGATTTTTGGAAAACCCTTTACGCACTTTCTTTATAAATGGCCACAGGATGCTTAATGGAATAAGAAGTATTTCTCACAAGTCAGCTTTTCTGTGTAGTTTTCACTACTTGAACTTGAATAGAGGCCCAAGATCCTTACATTCCAGAGGTTACATGAGGATTTTGCCTTAGAGTTCACTTTCTGCATAGGGAAAACACTTTAAAAATATTTACACATAGAATGGTTTGGGCTGGAAGGGACCTGAAACAACATCCAGTTCCAACTTCCCTTCAGGGACACCTTCCACTAGAGCAGGTTGCTCAGAGCCCCATCCAACCTGGCCTTGAACACTTCCAGTGATGGGGCATCCACAGCTTCTCTGGGCAACCTCTGCCACTGCCTCACCACCCTCACAGTAAAGAATTTTTTGCTAATATCCAATCTACACTCTCCCTCTGTCAGTTTGAAGCCATTCTCCCATGTCCTGTCACTGCATGCTCTTGTAAATAGTCTCTCCATCAAGAGGTCATATCAAAAATAGTTAATTCCTAAGGTTCACTTCCAGGAGTTCTCTTTTTTTTGTTTGTTGGGGTTTTTTTTGGTTTTTTTTTGTTTGTTTTTTTTTTTTAATCAGAACACATAAAAAGAAACCGGCTCAGTTGTAACCGTCTCCAAGAAAAAGTATTTTACAAAGTTACTTCGCAATGACATATTGAACTGTGAAGTTGCAAATTTGTAAGTATTTTAGGAAAACCCATACAACTAAAACATCTCCATTGAAATGCTAGTTTTTTAAAATTTCACCAAGGACATGCTCCTTCTGACATCACACTTACTTTATAAGTGATCTGGAAACGAAGCAGCAGCATCTCATCTTACCCCCTATACTTTCTTTCCACTCTTCTGAACTCCAAATGATCTTTCACTTCCATTTACTCACTAGTGTCTCTTAATAGAGACAAAGAAAAAAAGTTTAAATCCTTAACATAATTTTCTTCCCCTATTAATAGTCCCAGAAATACTGTTAATCATTTTGGGATAGATATTTCTGAGACAGGCAGCATGCTTCTGCTGGCAATCCCCTCATTAGGCTCAAGAAAGGATTGTGAGCATCAGAAATTTAACTACAGAGTCACAAATCTCAACAAGCAAGAGCTGCAGCTGTGTCATTACAGTTATCAAAAAAAAAAAAAAAAANNAAAAAAAACCCAACAACAACATAAATCTTGCATTCAGTAGTGCCTGGAAATCAATTTTAGAACATCTCTCTGGTTCAGACACATGGAAAACACTTTTACAGACAAGAAAGAATGGACTGATTTTTAGGCAAAAATATAGAAAACTGAAAAGCAACTAAGTACTGGAGTGAGCCACGTAAGAGTTGAGACTCTGATCTCCTGTGGTTTACTGCAATAAAAACCTGATCTGGAATTCCCACATAGACTTCTGTCTTCCAGCAACAGGGGACCATCTCTTGCCACCATCCAGTGACAAATTCTGTATATCGCATGGCATAGCAAACTATCTACAGAGCACATTTAACTAATGGAATAGAAAAATCAAATAATATGCTTTGTTTTTTATTTCTACAGCCTTCTGAAAGGTCTTTAAAAATGTAATGCTGTCAGACTTACTGCCTTCAAAGGAAAATTAGCTAATTTTGGTTTATGTTACAGTCAAAAATGCATTTTATGAACTAATGATGGCTTTTGCCAGAAGAAAATAAGCAGGCTCTATACTTTGACAGTAAACTTTCATTTGATCAGTTTAGCAGAAAATTTCACTCACTGTACCATGTAACGTGATATAATTGTCTCAGATGAAATAGCAATGCCAGCTTGAGCTGTGTGGTCCAGGAAGATGAGAATCGCAATTCAGCTGCATAATGAGCTTCTCCTACTAAAGAACCTGACAGCCTCCTGAGTTAGATGTCGATACTGTTGTAAATGCGCAAGAATATTTACTTTAGTCTCTGACTAAAGCTCACACAACAGGGATTTGTAACCCAGAAGAAAAACCCATTGGTGAAAGCATTAAGGTGAGCTACTGCTTCCGAAGAAAAATAGGTGTCAAATACATTCATGATGCAACTCCAATTTGGATCATTCTGGAAGACCATGGGGTTCAATAAATTACAAGCTGCACAAGTAATTCATCTTGGCTTGGAGCAACAGTCACCATTACCTCCTGCTAAAGAAAGATTCCTTAAGGCTAACAACATACTCTTTTTTACCTCCTTCTCCGGTAGCAGAATGTTTACTTACAGGTAGATCATTTTTCACTGGCTTCCAATTTCAGAAATGCATTCAAGGAGCAAAAACCCCAAAGATTGGATTTTGTCTTGCATGCTTAGTCACCCAGCAATCAAATAAGCCATTGGCAAACAGTGTCCAAAAGAACTATAGTCAACTGCAAAATGTTCGTGTTCAATGTTCAGCCAGTCCAGTCATCCTGGCAGGCTTGTATGCATGTTTAAGAATTATGAGTTATCTAGCTGATTGTTTTGAGTAATAAATACAAAATTTAACTCGGTTTGCATAAAACTAAACCTTATAGTTCAAATCTACTCTTATTACTTTCAAGTGAATACCAGATTTTCTGTGGTTAAGTACAGCTCAGAAAGGCTCTGTCTTGGAAGACTTTCACAGACCTCAACACCAAACAAGTTTAGTAGCACCCTCAAAACCACGGTTTCATAAGCTGCCTAAGCAGATTCAGGGTGTCTGAGAGCAGATTGATCTGCCTTCACCACACACTCACAGCATCTCCTTTCCTCCTACAGACACTCTCATCCTGCTAATATGGCAGCCCAGGCCAGTGAAAGGGCTGACCAGGCCAAGATTAAACAATGATTAAAAATATCTTTTTTTGCACCTTGGCCTGGTTCCAAAGCTCACCTACTTAAGAGAAGCAGCATGGACCTGCAGCCACTGCACAGTGAAAAGAGGAAAGTGTTTTTTGGGCAAGAAGCCCCCAGCTGACAATTGTGGTGTTTTTAACTCGCAGAGGCAGCCCAACAAAAGCAGCAACTTGGTCAAAGTGGCATGTGATTGTGATTACATGAAAGAAAAATGTTACAGGTAAGTTATTGAAATTATTAAATTCTGCATTCAGTGGGCAGCTCTGCCACAGACGCTTCAGAGGGTCAGGTAAGTGATTTCTATCCCTTTATGCAACAGTGTCCTGTTTCTGAGATCATGGCCACCACAGCAAAACTAGTTTACAGACTCTGTCTTCTTATTTTACCAGGACAGCTGAGTAAGTAACTTCACTCAGTTGTCCAAATGATCCACATTAATGGGATGACTCACATTTCCTGAGCTAATTGCTCACAAGGGTGAACAAAGTAGATGGCAATTTAGCTTCTTGAGCAGTGTAAACAGAACCACACCTGCTGACTCTTCAGTAAGGGGCAATATGATAGTTCATAAACACTTGTACTAGAATATAATCTACAATAAAAATGATGTGCCCACAGGCTCCTTTCAACACCAGCTCTAGAAATTAAATAAAGGTTATATTTCATTTCTTGACCATCACATTTCTTCTAACCAGAAATAATTTTTTTCCCGAATCATTGTACCCAAATTGAAGTCAAGCAACTATAAAACAGTTACGTGGTGAATTAAAGGAAGAAATGCATTTCCTTCCCCTTTCTCCTCCTCCAAGTTTGTCAGTCCATTTTACATATGACTAATCTTCTAGCCATCCCTCAAGTACTACAAACCTTGCTACCCTGAGTGGTAGCAATTTGAATTCAAGACCCATAACCTTTCCCTTTTTATTACTGCCTTCTCGTGTATTACATGTATTTGCTGCATTTGTCTTCAAGCTAAAACAAGCGTAGCAGTGAGAACAAACTCTGCTTCGTTGCATACATGTATAATTATGAAGAGTTTTAAACAGCAGCTTCTATTCCTGGAGAATACAGAAACCTGACCAGGCTAATAAGCATCCTGCATCTCTTCCACAGGCACTACTTTAACCCACTTCTCCCACCACAACATTTTCAAGCTTTATCACCACAGATTTACTGCAGTACTGCGGAAAGTGTGGAGTTCCACCACATGCTTGCCATCATACAATCAACTCATTAAAAAGACTTAGCGAACATGTTCGAAACTGCTTTTCACAGAACATTTTCCTTCTCCCATCTTTCCTCTTGCATCCTCTGTGGAAATGGGTCTACTCAACATCTAGAAATTAAAGTAACTTTGCCAAACCTCCCTGCTCCAAGATCCCCTCTGTGCAAGTGTGCCTGAAGTTACTACAACATTCAACTCCCTAAGCAGAATACCTCAGGGTGCTGCTCTGACACTCCACAACAAGCCACCGGATGGAGACAGGAAAGGAGGTAGAACAGGAGAAAGATAAAACCCCTCCATCTCTTTTCTGCAGTGGTTATAATTAAACTTTAATGTTTTGCCTACAGCTGAGGCAGGGGTAATAAAATATTTGCTTTATTCCCTGAAAACATAATAGTTCTATCTGAAGTCTCTCAGCATTCACATGTGACCCCTTTCTCTAATCCTCAAACTTAAAGAAGAAATATTCATCCTCAATAAGATCTAGAAGTAACAGTGAAAAATAAGACTGAAACTGTAATCCTTAAGCATATTTAATTGTTTTTTTCTTCCTTCCCCCCAGCTAAAAAATATTTAATTAAACCCTATTACAAAGCAGAGTAGAACACTTAAGCAGTCTTCAGCAGCTGGTTCTGCAGCCTCACCGTTCTGGACATGGCAACAGGTAACAGTTGTGAGTGTTACCTGAGGAATAAAACCATTCATGGTAAGAGGCCAAATAAGTTCTTAAAATATCATCACAAACTCTTGTTCTGGTCTCTAAATAACTCCTTTCATCTGTGCCTTATCACACTCACATGGAAATGAGTAAAATTTATATTTAAGCACTACAACATGCAGGCACATGTACGCATTCATCCTCCTGCAGCACATTTCTGTATATCCTTTGTTCTTTATTTCCTTTTCAAATTCCAAGGAGTTTATCACCAATATCTTTATATTGGCTTCAGTTGGAATAGCTAAAATAACTGAATAAAAACACCTCTCCCATATTAAAATGCAGTTTTTAAGCATTTCAGAATCTTCAGATCTTCCACCTTTATTAGGCAGATCAGCATTATGCTTATTAAAGCTTCAGGATGCCTTTGAATTTTTCTTGCCTTTTTTCCAAAATGACCAGAATATTTTTCATTGATATGCATTAATTTTCAATGTACATTTTGTATGTATTGAGCCAAGTTTTTCAAGTTGATTAAACATCAACTAGAGACATCAGTTTTGCTTTCCTTTTTAAGACACAGACAGCCCACAGTGTTTCCAAGGCAAGCATTCAGAATCTGAGAGCATAGGAAGCCTCAGAATCAGAAAATTGGGTACTGTGGCCTCCTCAGTCCCTTCTTTTTAAATTTAGATTATTGGAAAGATCTAAAGGAAACCGTGCTGCTATAAGAGACACTGCAATGGCTTGAGAGGTTGGGGTTTCTTGAGGAAGGGCAGAGGGGGACAGACATACTCTGTTTGGCTTGGAGCCTTATGCTTTGGTTTTCTGGGGGTTTTTTGGTTTGTTTTTTTGGTGTGTTTTCTTTGGTTTTTTTTTTTGTTTTTTTCATCTTTTTGAGTCCTATGTCCCTCTTGCAGATGCTGGCAAGAATCCCTACTTTCTATTACAGGTAAACAGAGGCACTGAGGAAAGGCTTCTGTCCTTTTCTGGAGACTCATAAGCAACACAGTGTTTTTGAAGGGTCATGATGCAATAGCCTTACGTCTCCATGCAAATAAATAATGTATTGCTGTGCATATAGAGGAAGACAAGTACTCCATTCAGGATGTATCCTTTTACAACGTCAGTTAATGGCTTTTGGGATCATCATTAGAACTGCACAAGAACAGCATTTCGGAAAGATAAAAGCTATTCAGGAATGAGTCAAATCTCTTACACCATTTCTTAACAAATTACAAGTCTTACTGCAAAGAACTATAATGCACCTCCAATTTCAATGACAGGCATAAGGCCTAATGGAAAAAAGAAAAAAAAAAATGCTCTGATAATGGCATTTACTGAGCTTCCCTCACTGCAAGAACTGAGCAGGAAAAAAAAAATCTAAAACATTGAAATGTCTTTTATGCTGTTACACACCACACCCATGGACAGGAATCAGAAGTTAGGCTTTATTTGACTACAGAGTATTATAGCATAATCACACAGTTTGTTATTCTTGAATAAATCTTCCAGATATCTGGTATGTTCCTTAAAATTTGATGGAGCTTCCTTTCTACCTGCTCTGTAAACATTACTCCTTTAAGTCTAGCACTAGACCTTTTATTGTTACAATAGCCTGGATTACTACAAATTTTTAACAAGAGAGTTTCAAGACCATCACATCAGAGAACATGGAACTAGAAAGGACATCCTGGGTCACCAATTTCAGTCCCTCATATTAGAAGCAGTCCTCTTACTTTCCTTAATACAGCAGGGGGGAAGTTGTACACACAAGAGTTAATTATGACACTCCAATGGTCTTAGCAGCTCATAAGGGCAGGAAAACGACCACCAGCACAAATTCCTCTCCTCCCCCACCCCCAGTTTGTCCCTGCCTTTCATGACGTGGTCTATGCATATTGATTACAGAAAGGCTTTAAAGTGAGTACACTATTATATGTTCTCATCTCAGCAACCACTTGCAAGATATGAAGCAAAGGTGCCTGTTCAGCCTTTAAAACCCTGTCTGCTTTTATGAGTCAAAAGAAAATTTACTTCTCAGAGTTAAAAAGCCTTGTCTTCAAAGACAAGGTATTTGAAAACTCTTTTCCCATAAATACCCTGGCTTCCATAGACGTTAATATTTCAGAGACAGAATGCAATTAGTCACCAACAGCATGTTTTCAGTTGTCTTTAAGACTGGTTCTTTTAAAAAGCCACTACCCCACAATAAGGGTAGAGACCATTTTGGATTGCCCATTGTTTTCTCTGTAGTTGGATACACGCCCTACCCAGTTAAATCCATGTCCCCATGAGACACTGGAGAGACTGTCCTACTCTCTCTTCAAACAAAAATAATGCCTGAAATTATATAAGGTTAGTTTTCCCAAGTTCATATAAATATACTTTTACTGCTCAGCTGTTTGTAATCAGCCCACTGGCTTCATTTAGAAAATACAGATTTATCCTTTTAAAGGCTACTTGACAAAAGATATTCAGAAAAACACAAAATCCTGATTCAAAAGCTGTAAGACAACAGGCATTAGCAGCAGGAATTCTTGTCTATTTATTAATACAACAAACTTAACAGAGCTTTTTTACAGATTTGGAGTTGCTATGAAAGAATTTTGAACAGTTTAAATGCAGAGACACCAGGTGATATTTTCATGATTAAAAGCTTTGTGCTGGTTTGAATGCAGTATTATGTTTTCAGAGTTTCTCCATATTCCTTTCAAGAAGTTAATAAGTAAAGCCTATACTATAAGTAATAAACACATTTTTGATCTTGGTTCAATAAGCAGAATGGTTTAAAAAAAAGCCAGTAAAAGACATTCTCCTCTCAAAATCACGTCTTATATCTGAAGTTTAGTTCCTTTAATTTCTGTAAATAACCTATCAAATACCAGAATCAATCTAAGAGCTCTGTATTAATGAACAGAGCAGACAGTATGAGAACTGCCTAGATATAAGCTGATAGCATAGCAACACAATTTCATATCTTTTGAACAGTTATTACAAAGCTAGCAGCAAAACTACACATTATACTTGCAGAACTTTTGTGCATATGGTGTTTTAAAACCCTATTTTTAAGGTACTTCACCCCTATCTATGAAAATACAAAGTAATTACACTGTTTTACATATTACAAAGGTGTATATGAAAACAGATGAACTCTGCACACAGACATGACCCTTAGAGAAGAAAAAGCTGCACAAATGGGCAAGGCACAAACAAGCTTCAAGTAAGGGAGGTGCCTTCATTGACATAGAGAGAGAAATCCTTTGGGAACAAAGACAGGGGTGAGGCAAAATCACATCCAGCAAGAGGAAATACAGGCACAAATCACCATTCCGGTCTTTGCCAGACACCAAAATGCTGTGTTATATGACAGTGACAAATAATTAAGAGTAGTAGCTTTAAACTTGAATGGCTGACTTCACATCACTTCCATGACAAACCAGCTACACAAGCAAGAGCATTTGGAAGTGGGACTCAGCTCCATGCCAGCAATAAGCAGCCAATATCTCTATCAGGAGTTTGTATCCTTTTATTGCCAAAGGATGTTCTACTGGCATTCACCAGGCACCCTGCTAATGAATCGTAGAGGGCAAGATAAATATGCAGAGCACGGAATTCTCTGCTCCTTTCCTGATAAGGCTCAGCAAAGACTTGCTCTCTAAGAAGGACTTGGAAGCCTGGATGTGGAAGCAGCAGAGCAGTGCAAAGCCAGGGGTTGCAAATGACCATACTGTGTTGTCTGCTCCAATTACTAGGAAGATATTGTACATTTACTTCCATTCAATTACTTGTTATTCATTCAAGTGTTTCTCTCTATAATACCGAGATTTAAATAGCATGCTTTTAACTGCACAAATGAAGGTAAGAGATTTTGGTTGATTAACGCAGCTCAGCCATCACTTTCAAGAGACAAATCATAAGGCAANCAAATTACCAGGAATTAGAGGAACAACAATAAAATTGCTTTAAAAAAAGAGAAAAAAAAAACAAAAAAAAAACAAAACCAAAACCTGACAGGGCACTTAGTGACTGGTGGAAAATTAATTTGGGTCACTCTACAGCACAGTTGCCATGGTAACTGCATGCCAAATGTAGTAGGCAGGTTCTTCATCAATGTTAATATAACATCAGTTATTCTTCACGAATTTATAATCAATGTAAAACAAAGCCCATTTCACAACTAGATATATATTAAAATAAAACTTGTATCACCATACAGCTCCCTCTGTCAAGGAAGAAATGTCATCACCTCTTTCTTGTGCATACAGTAATCTGTCATATCACCTTAATTTCTTGAGAAAATTTCCACACCTAAATGTCACAGAAAAATAAGCACATCTGACTAGAAGTAGTGGGGGAAGGGTCAACCTGAAGGAAGGTTTTTTTCCTGGATGCATGAATTTAATACCTGATTTTTTTTTACAGAAGAGCTCTGGGCTAAAAATCTAAATTCAGTATCACCAGTTTAAACCAAAACAAGTCTGCTGGCCTTACACAAGTAAGACGCAACTTTATGTGACCTCTTGTTCTAGCATTTTACAATCTGACCTCCAAAAGACACACTTTGTACCAGATGTGGTAAGAAACTAATGCCTGGAGCAAAGAGCAGTTTTTACAAATACACACCAAACTTCTTTGCTTCCTTTTTTTATTCTGTTTATTATTTATCTTTAAGGTGAACTTTTGCTGCTCCAGAGCCTGTTTTAACTCTTAAAACTTAAATTTGGTTGAGCATTTTAAGACTAGACCTTTCTGTCAGCTACAATTACATCACAGAACCAAAAATGCTTGAGCTATAAAAAAACCTAGAAATCGTAGTTTTTCTTCTAGACAATATTAGACTTATTTAGTTTTAGATCTTACGCCAAAGATAGTACTCAGTTATATAAATAAATACAAATAAAGAAATCCTTGATGCTATACAAATCACCACTCCAACATCAGAGGATTTCCTGCACCCCATGAAAAAAGAAATCTATTTCTTCATTCCAAATAACTATATCATACAAGTATTCAGACCAACATAAGATCATTTCACTGGCATTTTACTTTTCACAGTATGGCTACACATCACAGCAGGCTGGTTAAAACAGACTTTTGCAAAAGATTATCATCTTTGAAGCCTCTTAGAACATAAACTGAGACACCGGAACACCTTAATGATGGGTTAGCATGAAAGATTGCAGTGATGACTGGACTCATTCAGCATTTATGCTACTTCAAAATATCACTGCACTGAAGGCAACTGTGTCACTTGATGTTTCATGCAGGCTGAATGTGATTTTGGGGTCTGGTAGCTTCCTTCAAGACAAGTTTGTAGAGCACACAGTTGACTGAACCAAAAAGAGATGATCTTTAAAAGGGCTCTCCACGTCCTCTTGACTGCCTCAAACAAAAACCCTGGTTTTGAACTGTAGAGTCACCACATGGCTGAGGTTGATGTTGATACTTAAAGCTGACAACACCTACATTCAAAGCTTTGTAATGGACAGAGCTGCCCCAATCTACAAATCTGAAACAGGACAAAACTCTACTAGTCTTTGGTGCGAGATCAGGCATCAATATGCCCCCCATATTACAGAACAGGTTCAAGGGTTTTAATCTGGATTAAAAAGTAAGAGTCCCAGCAGCTATTCCAAGTATGCTATTAAGACACAGCTAAATGAAGGGCTCAGTTTTTTATGTGTTTTACAGGAGCTGGAACATCAGTGCCTCAAAAGACGTTCATTTCCCAAGTAAAACAATTGAAGAGCCATTGAACATTAGCATTCCTTCTAATTCTTGAGGGTCAGAGAGCAACTACAAGATTTTTATTTATTTCCTGCTTTTTAAACACAGATAACAAAACAGCTTTTTCAACTTATTATCTTTTTGAAGTCAATTGGTTCTCTAATAAACAGAATATCATCAACAGTTACAGAATTCGTCCCAGTATTAGAACAGTGCATTTCAGTGCTTGGTTTTCAAAAGATGGTGGGCAGAATTGTGCTTAGTTTGTTGTATTTTATTCTTTATTAAACACTAAGAGGTGAGAAGACAAGATTTTGCAACTGTATTACAGATCTGCCATCATCTAACAAGGGATAAACACCATAGAGGATTATAAATTTAAAAAAGGCGTTGGATATTTAATATCCAACATCTATTAGCTGTCCACAATATATTTGCATCTAAAAACTGTTTAATTTCTGTGTATTTTCCCCCTTAAAAATTCTCATTGCATTCACATCCACTTGATAAAGAAAGGACAGATTGCATAGCACACGCAACTCAGAGCTGGAGAGAGTCAGGATGTTATTCTAAATTCCAATTGCAAAATTAGATTGCCTGTCTCTTAAGAAGTAGCACCCTAGTGAAACAAAAGTAGTTCTATGAAAAAAAAATACCCACTTGAAAACAAAAACCTAAGGCACAAAACTAAAGAGGCAAAGCAAATTATATAAGCAATTTCTAGTGAAACAGATGCCAAGTGGTCATGGCTGATATACTGCACTTAGGTTTTGAATTATTTGGATGACAGTTTGGATGAAAAAGGTGGTATTTTCTACAATAAGATTATTGTCCAAGTAGATAGCTTTCAAGGCTGTTTAATTATTTCATAACCGTAACAGTTCGGCTTTTTTAGGTTAAGCAAATAATGTTTTGAGCTCAGAGAAGTTGAGAGCAAACAGTTTCAATTCAATAAATTCTTTATCAGCATGAGAATTTTCTAAATGCACAAAAAGGTGATATTCCCTGAACCTGGAATTATGGGTCCTTGCAAGAAAAACCACCAGAAGAAATTAAAGTTTTGGTTCAGAATTCTCTAACAATTCCTTATCCATTCCTTGTTTTATGGCTAGGAGATACATTTCCAAGTATTTTAAGTTATGCATTTGCCACATATGGCATTACAAACAAACCACTAACAAATCCAAATTCATGGTTTAGCTGGCAAGAATAACAATCTGAAAAACAAAAGGGCCCTTTTCTTTCCACAGAACAGATTTTAGCATTCAGATTTAAAATGCAGTTTAGCTAACCCAGCTGACTGGGAATCATTCACAGGCAGTATTGCTGTCCTATCCCCCAAATAATCAAAATCCTATGCTCCTTATTGGAGGTGCTTCCCAAATCCCCTTTGTTGAAGCTGTTATGTTTCTACACTGAAGCACTGAGGAGCTGAAATTAAACTCAAGTCCTCCATGGCAACAGTATAATTTGAGACTGTGTCTGTCATATTTTATGTGAACCTTCTTACAATTAAGCAATTTATATAAGAGACCCAGGAAGGATGTTGCACTTTAAGTTAACAGGCACTTTCAGACAAGGAAGTAAAAAACCCCCATGTCTTCAAATCCTGTCAAGTTTTAGTCTTGGCACTAGTGAACACTTCAGCATCTGAGGTGAGTCAGATTAGGACCAGAAGCAAAACATAAGGCAGGAGGGAACATGAGCATTAGAAATTCAAGCTCTCTGAGACTTCTGCCATATGCAGGGTTTCAGGCAGTTGAGCAGAATTTGATGGTCTAAATTTGAGTTGCAGGCAAAGATATTAAAACCTCCTAACAAACATTTTAGAGGTTTCCAATGGAACCGAGGAGTTTTTCTGTACTGCAGAGACTCAAAGAGAGTGAATGGCAGTATATCAGAGGGCTGGTATGAAAAAAAGCATATTACACCTTAGATAGTGCTCTATCTAAGACTAATTTGGTCAGAGGGGATATTTAGGATGAATAACTTGCCTTGAAAAAAAACCTCAACAATCAAGAGGCTTCAGCTGGAAGCAACATGTATTTTAGAGCAAATCCCTTTTAGTGGTTCAGAAGACAAAAGTGTAGAGGAAGAAATAAAATCCAAACCTGACATGTGGCCCAAGTGTTAGCCATTACCTTCAATATCTCAGGACAAGTCTAGCATATGCAATGTATCCGATCAGTAAGTTACAGATTCCTGCTGATAAAAGTGAATAAATCAAACAGCAAAGTTTTGCCACAAATCTAGTGCAAGACTTATAGTTTAAGCTGGCTTTCATTTCATTTAAGCAGTAGAAAAAGTGATGTGCAAACCCTAAGAAACAGTAAGATGTTTGATGTTCTATCCAATTTGCTTAATATAGTGCTTTAAGCACTCCCCGAAATAAGAAAAACTTTACTGTGCTCAGCACATTACATTATCTTTTCCATATTATCTGACATTTTGGGGGGACAGGAGATGGTTAATAATTTAAGCACACAGAACAATTAAGTGCTTAAACTGGGAACTGAGTGTCTGATACGGCCTTATTTACCTGATGCCAGGGCAACTGTGAGTATGCTCATCCTATCCCGTTGTTTCCAACCTATGGAATTCCATGGCCAACGCCACCTGCACTGTCACTAGCTGAAAACAACATTTGATGTTCCTCAGCGTCAGCAGTCCCCAAAATCTCAAGATCCTGCACTGTATTACTTATTCAGACAACTAGGTTGAAAACGGAAAGAAGAATTAATACGTTCATTGTATTTACATAATTAGTGACCTTATTAACTTGGCCCTTCAGACATGAAATCCTTATCTTTCCTCGTCTTCTTCCCAAATTCATTGCATAAACTACTTAGCATAATTATAGCTTAGCACAGTAGTAAAATACCAACTCCACTGCAGTTCAAGGCCTGCTTGCACACAGATTATGGGTTTCCATTCCAGAGAAAAAATCCTGATGATAAAAAGCTAACCTGGACTGACACCTGCCAAGAAAGACACCTGGCTTTGAATCAGAGTTCAGCTAAACAGCCATCCATTTTTAAACAAACACCACATGAATTGGGGAAGCACTTTTTTCCCTCCATGGCTTTAATCATAATTCTACTATACTAATGAAATATATAAATACATATCACAGATGATAAATTCTATATGGAAGCAAACATACAACATGCCGTTACATATAAAAGCCATCAATAATAATAAATAAAATATTTAAAAGAGGCTGTCTGGCTCCTATTAAACAATCAACACCAGTTAATGGCATATAAATAGTTTATACCTATTCAAGAGATACAGAAAAAAGAATGTTATAGGTACTTTGTTATCAAACTCAACATGAACCTGCCTCAGTTTCACGTTGGTATAGTCTCTTGAATTTTACACCTGCAAGCAACTGAAGAAACAAAGGGACAAAGAAACATTTGGTCAACATCTGACAAGTGATGAAATGTATCTATGCAGGAAGTATTTAAAAAACACTGGCTCACAATACCAGACACTTCTAAAAAATTCAGACACAATTTAGAGGGTCCTGAAAAGACATATGGGCCAAAAAGCTTCAAATCAAATACATGTAACATTAAATTTAAAGTTGGTTTGTTTATCAAGGACTTATAACAAACTGAATGTAATAGTTGTTAACAGGAGAATTCTGATCAATTCAGTGATGTCAAGAAATGTATAACAAAAAAAATTTTTGCAGTTGAGTCCTTCATATTAAAGCACGTTATTATCAAAGATCATTAAAACAATTAAGATTAAAATCTTACTAGTTTTTGCATTATTTATGCAACTATATAAGACAGACCAGCTGCACAGGCTAATTGCCTTAAAAGCTCATTAATAGGGATGAAACAAAAGAAGTTTTATTTTAAATGTCATATTACTGAAATGACTACAGGTAAAATTTCACAGCAGACAATATCATGACCATTTTTTCAGTTTCACATGATAACAAACCAGGTCATTTCAAGTAGTTAGAGACTACACACATTTGTAACAGCTGAAATTTGGCACACCTACCTGCACAACAACTGTGTGTAGTAGTCCCAGTTAGCACAATTAAATAAAGCATTCATAGACTTCAAAAGCATGAACAGAAGTGCTTAACTTTAGAAACAACAATGGCAATGCCAGAAAATACTCTAAAACCAATCCCCACACCTGAATTCTATTTTCCTAATAAACATAGGTCTGCTCACAATAGAAGGTTTACTGGGTAATGCCTGTGACACCAAAACCCATCATATAATGTAGAAATAGCAGGTTGAGCTACCTTTAGTCTGTATTTCAGATCAGGGGAATGCTTTTCAGGTACCTCTCCCAGTAATCCCTGTACTACAGATCCCCAGGAACCACAAAACACATTCCTCTGAGTTTAACTGAAATCTGTGCTCCAAGGTTGCCTCTACCACGTCACAGGAGCAAATGGGCATCCAGTCCACTGGGTCACTCTGAAGTTTGTCAAAGATTTTAAGCAGTTAGATCCCTAAACCTGTATGCTCCACATGCAAGGTCATCAGGTCTGACCGCTCTGCTCTCCAGCTCTCCACTCATCCGTCCACACTGCCTGGGAATGGTGGCATGGCCCAGTTAATCAGGGGTCTGGACTCAACCAGCTCCCGCACAGTACCAAGACCCTATACATGCCTGCATATATCACAAATCTGCATTAGGGAAATGGCCACAATCAGGCATTTTCGTCCTCACCAATGAAAATTGTTTTATTTCTGCTTCACTCACTAAAAACACAAAAGCTGGATTGGCATTATTTGCTCAGTGGATTACAATATAATCAGGTGATATGATTGTTATGTTTGGTACTGTAAATCCTAAACATACAAATTATCAGAACTTTCAGATGATCTTTATGTTTACAATATGCGAAGAATACTGCAACTTTATAGTAGTAGCACCAAATTGAGTAGTATCAAAGACAGCAGATATAGCACTTCAACGACAAAAATCCACAAACATTTAGAGGAAAAATAGAAAACTATTTGAAAGAAAATTTGATATAGAACTTCAGTAATCATTGATTTTTCATATTTAAATACAATACTTTTTTCTGGAAATAACTTTGTGCTGATATACAACAAGCTCCTGTTTAATCTGCAAGTTTAAATATGCTAGTTTATGCTAAATATGCTAGTTTAATACATTCAAAAAGCATAAATAAGTATTGGAAAGTGCATATGCATATTTATAAACACAGAGCAGGCATTTTATGCCACTGTAAACTGCATTTATCTGCTGACTCAAATGTTTTGCTTGCTGAGTAGAACATAACTGTGCTGCACAGGTTGCACTATCAGTGTAACATTACAGCTTGAGCTAAGAAAACCTTTTCCAGTCAAAGAACCCACAAATGCCATTTGCACTTGATGCTGAGAGCAGAGCAGATCAGTCACATGTGACTAATTCTGAATAAGATAGGAGATGAAGGAAAAAAAAAAAAAAAACTGCTTCTACCATATTAACAGAATTTGATTCCTCAGGTGTCTAGAAAACCTAACAATCTGTGCAGAATTGAAAACCTTTTATCCAGAAATCCAGCTATTCACAACACAGGATTAAGAGCTGCTCTATTTCCTTCAACACATCGCCACTGTGCAAAAATGTGCCACTGAAGAATGACTTGATTTGCCTGACCATTTGCCTAAAAACAGTCACATTTTTAAATTGCTGTATTTGCTCCCTCAGGAATTCCTGTGTTATTTTATTCACAAAACAAGTCTATTAAATGTAAACCAACAGCAAACACACTCCATTTATGAGTCTGGAGCCTTATTTTATGTTCTCTAGACAAAAAAAGTACCATATCCCATTCATTTTTCTGCTTAAACTAGGGGACCAAGAGCTCTTTTTGCAGCCCATATCTGTTAAAATAACTTCCAAGCCACTGATATAGGATTTGACTTTCTTCCACATGCTGACTCAAACTTTCATACAAAATACAGGACTGAAATTAAAATCCTCTTATTCACAGGCTATTAAAATTTAACACAAAATATTCACAGTCTATTATCAATTCTGGAACCACTAGGACTACAGAAATCTCACTAAGTTTAAGAACTTTTGCTAGGGATTTCTGACATCATTCAATAGAGCTGTAATGCAACAGTGATTCAACAACTTATGTTTTTAAATGTCCCCTCCAAGCCTAGCTGTTCATAAAACATTCCAGAGCCTCTACATCCTTCAGTTTTCACTCAATACTTTTTGGTTTCAAATACCCCCAATTTTGCATTCCTTTCCTTTCTTCTTGATATAATATCCTGAAGATTATTATCAGCAGATGCTCCCAAATTTCACTAAAACAAGGCTTATTAATAAGCATCTACTACCAGTCTGATATTGATATTCTAGGCAACAGGAAAAGTTGCCAAAAGAACCTAGAAAATTGTGTGCACATGAGTTGGGCAGTGCAAATGGGACATGCTCTCACTTGCTTACCCGTGTGCTATGTCCCTCCTCCCTGCCCAGCTCCGGTGTTTAGATTCTAAGTGCTTCCAAGACAACAAAATACTCCAGTTTCACACGGCTACCAGAGCAAAACAAGTTTCTTCTTTGTAGTCCATGTCATCATAGCATACTTTCACACCAAGAGAATGCCGTTGCACAAATCCATGCTGCTCACATATGTTTCCACCAATCCACATCAGGAAAGAGAGGAGGAGGGTAGCAAGGACAATCAAATCCATAAGGCTTTTTTAAGAGGAAGAACTTAATAGATTAGGACTGCTCAGTTGAAATACTGCTGACCATAGCAGGACATTGCACAAGGCTATAAAGTCACATTCAAAATGGGAAAGTGGTCAAACAACCTCACACTGTTCACAATTTTTCCCCAATATGAACACACAGGGCCCTCGAATGAAGCAGAAGCAAGACAAAGCAAGAGATAATTCCTCACGCAGTCCCCAGTTAAGTTGTGAGTGCTGCTTATTTCAAAGATGGGTTAGAAAATTGTATGGAATAAAAGCTCAGCAATCAAAAGCAGATATCACTTGTCACTCAGAAAGCTACAAGCCACAAACACTTAAAGAACCCTGGAACAGTCTTACTACATTCTTACCTGTACTAATGCTCCTTCTGGAACTGTTCAGGAATAAGCAGCAGGCAGAACAGACTCACAAACCATACAGATCTTGATTCTTATGTCAGTTATTCCACTTTAATTAACCCAAAGCCACATCCAGCACCACTTGTAAAACACCTGATACCCTCCTTGAAAACCGCTGGTGTCCTCACACCTGGTAAAGATAACGTACCTCCAAGTTCAATCACTATAAAAGCAAGTGTTTTTCGTATCCCCAGCTGAAATGTATCTACTCCCGAGCTGGTTACAGCTGCCTCTCAGGCACTGGGAATGAACCATAGGAAAATGAGGGAATACAGAATAATTTCCTTGGTGTTTTGCCTTAGTCATCCCATTAACTTTCATTGTCAGGTAGTACTGCAAGCTCCCACGCGTTGTGCTACACCTTGATGAGAGGAATGGGAAGTGCAAACACATCTACTCCAAGGCTTTGTTGATAGTACTACAATAGGCAGCCAACTATTTTATGACTATTGTGGAAACAAGAGGAGCCAGGTAGAGAAACTGCCAAATGAAACAAGATACTATGGAAGATTTGCCCAAAACTTTTACCTTACAACCCACAATAACAATGTTTAACTTCTGAGATCTGAAGGCAAATTTAAGGTTTGTTTTTTAATTTGTTTGTTTTGGTTTTGGGGTTTTTTTCTGTGTCTGTGTGTGTCTTGTTTGGGGGTTTTTGTTGTGGT